>SJYC01128521.1:0-49787 GCA_006408675.1 Madoqua kirkii | reverse complement strand
GTCTCAGAAATAATCTTGTTTTGGATGGTAAGAAATTCATGCCCATGAGACATCTATAAAAACAAAATTTAATTTAACAATATAATAATGGCATGTATTTTGAGTATATCTGGGCAGTATTTATACATCTCTGGATTTCATCTGTTTAATATTTCTAATGAATGGGAACCAGAAATTAGTTGATGAAGTCTATAGAGATGCTTCCAGCTTTAAATTTCTGTGCTCCCATCAATGTTATAAATCAGTATGCTCAGATATTAGAGAAATGTAAAAGGAGGGACAGATTTTAAAGTGTAAGGAAAAATTGAAGAGACATGTCAACTGCCCTTTAAAGCAAAGATATAAACTTTATTTTTTTGAGCTATTTATTGTAACATTCTGTTTTAGTTCTGTTAGGCATATAGGAACTGTTCCACCTCATTTATCTCCTGCAAATAATATGAAGTTATTGGAAGATGAATTTATAATTGATGAATCAGATAAAAGTTGTATCAGTCATCCTTGGATTACTATACCAAGAAAGACTGGGCCTCTGAAGCAGCACACAGCATCCCCTGCTGAGAGCACTGTCCTTCAGAGGAAGAAGTCAAGAGAAAAACATGACAGTGTATCATCTGTGGCTTTGACAAGTAACAAGCGTCCTGGCAAAGCTCACCCAGTAGAGAAATCTCAGCCCTCTGAACAAAAAATACTGGATGGGAGTTGTCCTTTGTCAGATGATGTAGAAAATAACTGTAAATCTACAAGATATGAAAAATATTCTGAGAATGCAAAAAAATCATCTGGAGACAAAAGGACAATAAAACAAAAACAGAGAAAAAAATCTGAGGCCAAAGTACCTGAGGAAGAAGTTGATGTGAGGCAATCTAAAGATAAAAATATAAATATATCACATACTACCCAAGACAAGTTAAAAAGAAATTCAGACAAAAATATGGAAGACTGTGAAGAGATAAGCGTTAGCATTTCCAAGAATCAGTTGCTTTCTGTGGGTAAGTGTTTATATTAAATATAACTGTGAATATTAATCTACCACTTTGCTTTTTATAATATTCCTATTTAGCTTTAGGAAGTAGGCATTAAATCTATACAAAGCCTTGAAAGCCTGCAAGCTGTTTTCTAGAATCTCTTTATTTTACATTGTACTTCAGCTCCAGGTCACTTGATTTTGGGGTAGCTTCTAAGATTACAGCATATGTAAAGGGCAAAGTAAAAGGTAAATGCTTAGTAAACCAGGAAGTTAACAGAGCACAAATGAGATGGCATCATATATTCTTGAGGCTTATTAAAATATAAATTTGGATAAGAAATCAGCTAGTGGGGCTAGTTCTTGCAGATAAAAATTAATACTCCTTTGTTCAATTATTTACTCCTTTATCTAAAATTATTGAATGTCAGACACTGTATTAGGCTCTGAACTTACAAAGATTGCTAATAAATAATTTTCATCATTAAAAAAGATCCATCTAGTAATGTCTGTAGACCAACAGATAAATATACATACATCCATAGGATGATATTGGAAGCACAGAGAATAATCAACTAACTGATAATCTCAAAAAACTTTTTATTTTAGGACAGTATATCATTTAGTATACAAACTGGGACCACATAAAAATGGGAGAGGATGTCATGACAGTAACCATTAACTCAGACTGTCCCAGTGAAACCTGAAATGTAACCACTCTCTTTATGTCATCTCTCTGTATAGTAATTGAGGTTTATAATGGTGACAGTATCATGAAGAAAAGATCAACTTGTGCTTTTTTGTATCACTTTTAAAAATTGAAGTATAGATGACTTACAATGTTGTGTTAGTTTTAGGTGTATGGCAAACTGAATGAGTTACACACACACACACACTCACACACACTCTTACACACACACTCTTCTTCAAGTTCTTTTCTCTTACAGGTTATTACAAAATACACACACTTCTTCAAGTTCTTTTCTCTTACAGGTTATTACAAAATACTCCGTATGCTTCCTTGTACAGTATAGAAGGTCTTTATTGGTTGTCTGTTTCATTAGTAGTGTGTATATGTTAATCCCAATTCCTAATTTACCTCCATTCCCTGTTTGTATCTTTTTTATTTTTTCTGTAGGTTCCACAGTAAGGAATATCATATGATACTTGTTTTTCTCTGTCTGGCTTACATCACTTAAGTATGCTAATCTCTGAATCCATCCATGTTGCTGCAAATGACCTAATTCTTTTTTATGGCTGAGTATTATTCCATGTGTGTGTGTATGTGTATCGTGTATATATGTATATATATAATTACCACACCTTCTTTATCTATTCATCTGTGGATGGACATTTCGTTTACTTCCACGTCTTGGCTGTAGTAAGTAGTGCTACAATGAATATTGAGGTGCATGTATCTTTTTGAATTATGGTTTTCTCCAGATCCATGCCCAGGAGTGGGTTTACAGATCATATGGTAATGCTATTGTTAGTTTTTTTTTTTTTTTTTTTTTTTATAAATTGAAGGAAAGTTACTTTACAGAATTTTGTGGGGTTTTTTGTCATATATCAATAAGAATCAGCCATAGGTACACCCATGTCCCCTCCCTCCTGAACCTCCCTCCCATCGCCCTCTGCATCCCACCTTTCACATCCCAGCCTGTCACAGAGCCCCTGTTTGAGTCCCTGAGTCATATAGCAAATCCCCCTTGGCTGTCTGTTTTACGTGTGGTATTTTAAATTTCCATGCTACTCTCTCCAGACATCTCCCCTTCTTCCTCCTCCTGTCCCCCCATGTCCATAGGTCTGTTCTCTGTCTGTTTCTCCATTGCTGCCCTGAAAATAAATTCATCAGTGCCATCTTTTTAGATTCCAAATGTATGTGTCAGTATACGATATTTATATTTCTCTTCCTGACTTAAGTGCTCTCTGTATAATGGGCTCTAGGTTCGTCTACCTCATTAGAACTGACTCAAATGTGTTCCTTTTATGGCCGAGTAGTATTCCATTGTATACGTACCACAACTTTATCCATTCATCTGTTGATGGACATCTAGGTTGCTTCCATGTTCTAGCTACTGTAAATAGTGCTGCAGTGAACATTGGGTTATATGTGTCTTTTTCAGTTTTTGTTTCCTCAGGTTGTATGCCTAGGAGTGGGATTGCTGGGTCATATGGTAGTTTTATTCCTAGCTTTTTAAGGAATCTCCATACCGTCTTCGGTAGTGGCTGTATCAGTTTACATTCCCACCAGCGATGCAAGAGTGTTCCCTTTTCTCTACACTCTCTCCAGCATTTATTGTTTGTAGACTTTTGGATGATGGCCACTGGTCTGAAGTGGTATCTCACTGTAGTTTTGATTTACATATCTCTAATAATGAGTGATGTTGAACATCTTTTCATGTGCTTGTTAGCCATCTATCTGTATGTCATCTTTGGAGAAATGTCTCTTCAAGTCCCTTTCCCACTTTTTGATTGGGTTGTTTGTTTTTCTGGTATTGAATTGTATGAGTTGCTTGTATATTTTGGAAATTAATTCTTTGTGAGTTTTTCCCTTTGCTATTATTTTCTCCCATTCTGAGGGTTGCTTTTCACCTTGCTTATAGTTTCCTTTGCTTTGCAAAAGCTTTAGGTCCTACTTGTTTATTTTTGTTTTTATTTCCATTACTCTAAGAGGTAGAGCTTCCCTTGTGGCTCAGCTAGTAAAGAATCCACCTGCAATGTGGGAGACCTGGGTTTGAGCCCTGGGTTGGGAAGCTCCCCTGGAGAAGGGAAAGGCTACGCACTCCAGTGTTCTGGTCTGGAGAATTCCATGGACTGTATAGGCCATTGGGTTGCAAAGAGTTGGACACAACTGAGCAACTTGCACTGCACTGCACTAGGCAATGGGTCATAGAAGATGACCCTTTGATTTGTGTCATCAAGTGTTTTGCCTGTGTTTTCTTCTAAGAGTTTTACAGTTTCTGGTCTTACATTTAGGTCTTTTGCCATTTTGAGTTTGTCTTTGTGTATGGCATCAGGTAGTTTTCTAATTTTTCATTCATTTGCATATAGCTGTCCAGTTTTTCCAGCACCACTTATTCAAGAGGCTATCTTTGCCCCATAGTATATTCATGTCTCCTCTGTTAAAAAGAAGGTACCCATAGGTGCATGGGTTAATCTCTGGTTTCTCTATCTTGTTCCATTGGTCTGTATTTCTGTTTTTGTGCAAGTACTATCTTGATGACTATAGCTTTGTCGTGTAATCTGAAGTCAGGAAGGTTGCCTCCTCTAGCTCCATTCTTTTTTCTCAAGACTGCTTTGGCTCTTTGGGGTCTTTTGTGTTTCCATATGAACTGTGAATTTTTTTGTTCTAGTTCTGTGAAAAATGCCATTGGTAATTTGACAGGGATCACATTGCATCTGTAGATTGCATTTAGTTGTATAGTCATTTTCATAATATTGATTCTCCCTATGCAGGAGCATGGAATATCTTTTCATCTGTTATGATGTCTTTGATTTATTCATCAGTGTCATATTTTCCGTATACAGGTTTTGTCTCCTTACGTAGGTTTGTTCCTAAATACTTTATTCTTTTTGTTGCAGTGGTAAATGGGATTGATTTCTTACTTTCTCCTTCTGATTTTTCATTGTTAGTGTATAAGAATGCAAGTAATTTCTGTGCTTTGACCTTGTATCCCATGACTTTGCTGAATTCACTGATTAGCTTTTAGTAATTTTCTGGTTTTAAGCAGTTTCTTTTAGGTTTTCTATGTATAGTATCATGTCATCTCTAAACAGTGAGAGTTTTACTTCTCTTCCAGTCTGTACTCCTTTTATTTCTTTTTCTTCTCTGATTGCCATGGCTATGCCTTCCAAAACGATATTGAATAATAGCGGCGGGAGTAGACACCCTTGTTATGTTCCTGATCTTAGAGAGAATGCTTTTAGTTTTTCACCATTGAGAATAATGTTTGCTGTGGGCTTTTCTTATATGGCCTTTACTATGTTTAGGTAGGTTCCTTCTATGCCCATTTTTTGAGGCGTTTTTATCATAAATGGATGCTGAATTTTGTTGAAGGCTTTTTCTGCGTCTATTGAGATGATCGTATGGTTTTTATCTTTCAGTTTGTTAATATGGTGTAAAATGATTGATTTGCATATAATGAAGAATCCTTGCATCCCTGGAATAAACCCAACTTGATCATAGTATGTGAGCTTTTTAATGTGCTGTTGAATTCTGTTTGCTTGAATTTTGTTGAGGATTTTTGCATCTATGTTCATCAATTATATTGGCCTGTAATTTTCTTTTTTCATGTTGTCTTTGCCTGGTTTTGGTATCAGGGTGATTGTGATCTTGTTGAATGAGTTTGGAGATGTTCTTTCCTCTGCAATTTTTTTAAAGAGTTTTTGAAAAATAAGCATTAGCTGTTCTCTGAATGTTTGATAGAATTCCCCTGTGAGGGCATCTGGTTTTTGGGAGATTTTTGATCACTGTTTCGATTTCAGTGTTTGTAACTGTATTGTTTATCATTTCTATTTCTTCCTGGTTCAGTCCTGGAGATTGACCTTTCCTAAGAATCTGTCCATTTCCTCTAGGTTGTCTATTTTATTAGCATATAGTTACTCATAATATTCTCTTATGATTCTTTGTATTTCTGTGTTATCTGTTGTAACCTCTCCTTTTTCATTTCTAATTTTGTTGCTTTGATTTTTCTCCCTTTTTTGCTTGGTGAGTCTAGCTAGTGGTTTGTCAGTTTTATCTTCTCAAAGAACCAGCTCTTAGTTTTATTGATCTTTGCTATTGTTTCCTTCATTTCTTTTTCATTTATTTCTGCTCACATCCTTATGATCCCTTTCCTTATGTTAACTTTTGGGGGCTTTTTGTTTTTCTTTTTCCAGCTGCTTTAGAAGTAGAGTTAGGTTGTCTGTTCAGTGCTCTTGTTGTTTTTTGAGGTATGATTGTATCGCTATAAACTTCCCTCTTAGAACTGCTTTTGCTGAATCCCATAGGTTTTGGGTTGTCATATTTTCATTGTCGTTTGTTTCTAGTAATCTTTTGATTCCCTTTCTTGTTTTCAGTAGCCTCTTCATTATTTATTAATATCTCCTTTAATCTCCATGAGTTTGTGGTTTTTTTGTAGTTTTTTTTTTCCTGTAGTTGATATCTAGTCTCATACCTTTGTGGTCAGAGAAGATACTTGATACAATTTCATTTTTCTTAAATTTACTGAGGCTTGATTTGTGGCCCAATATGTGATCTGTCCTGGAGAATGTTCCATGTGCACTTGAAAAGTGTATTATTCTGCATTAGGATGGAAAGTCCTGAAGATACCAATGAGGTCCATTTGGTTTAATGTTTCATTTAAGGTTTGTGTTTTCTTGATTCTCTATTTTGATGATCTGGCTGTTGGTGTAAGTGGGTTTTTAAAGTCCCCTACTATTGTGTTACTGTCGATTTCCCCTTTTATGCCTGTTAGTGTTTGCCTTATGTATTGAGGTGTTCCTATGTTGGGTGCATGAATATTTACAATTGTTATATCTTCTTCTTGGATTGATCCCTTGATCATTATGTAGTGTCCTTCTTTGTCTCTGATAATAGTCTTTAAAGTCTTACTGTGTCTGATAAGGATTGCCACTCTGGCTTTCTTTTGGTGTCTGTTTGCATGGACTATCTTTCTCCATCCTTTTATTTTCATTCTGTATGTTTCTCTAGGTCTGAAATGATCTCCTTTAGGCATATATATAGATATATATATATCTATATATATATATATATATCTTTTTTTTCAAATGTCCATTCAGTCATTTGGGTATCTTTTGGGTGGTACATTTAATCCATTTACATTTAAGGTAATTAGTGATACATATGTTCCTATTGGTTTGTAGGTCTTTCCATTCTCTTGTGTTTACTGGCTATGCAAGTCCCTTTAGTATTTGTTGCAATGCTGGTTTGGTAGTGCTGAATTCTCTTAACTTCTGCTTGTCTGTGAAGCTTTTGATTTCTCTATCAATTTTGAATGAGATCTTTGTGGGATATAGTAATCTTGGTTATAGATTTTTCTCTTTCATTATTTTAAATATATACTGCCATTACCTGTAGAGTTTCTGTTGAAAGATATGCTGTTAATTGTACGGGTTTTCTCTTGTATGTTACCTGTTACTTTTCCCTTGGTGCTCTTAATATTCTTTCTTTGTACTTAATCTCAGTTAGCTTGATTAACATATCTCTCATTGTGTTTCTCCTGTAAGGGACTCTGTACACCTCTTAGACTGATTGACTATTTCCTTTCTCATATTGGGAAAGTTTTCAGCTCTCAGTTTAGTTGCTCAGTCGTGTCTGACTCTTTTTAACCTGGGGCTGCAGCTTGCCAGGCTTCCTTGTCCATTACCAACTCCTGGAGCCTGCTCAAACTCATGTCCATCAAGTTGGTGATGCCATCCAACCATCTTATCCTCTGTTGTCCCCTTCTCCTCCTGCCTTCAATCTTTCCCAGCATCAGGATCTTTTCCAGTGAGTCAGTTCTTCACATCTGGTGTTAAAGTAATGGAGCTTCAGCATCAGTCCTTCCAGTGAACACCCAGGACTGATCTCCTTTAGGATGGACTGGTTGGATCTTCTCACAGTCCAAGGGACTCTCAAAAGTCTTCTCCAGCACCACAATTCAAAAGCATCAATTCTTTGTGCTCAACTTTCTTTGTTTTCTCACATCCATACATGACCAATGGAAAAACCATGGCTTTGACTAGATGGACCTTTGTCAGCAGAGTAATGTCTCTGCTTTAGCTTTTCTTCCAAGGAGCAAGCATCTTTGAATTTTGTGGCTGCAGTCATCACCTGCAATGATTTTGGAGCCCAAGAAAAGAAAAGTCTGTTACTGTTTCCATTGTTTCCCCATCTGTTTTCCATGAAGTGATGGGACCAGATGCCATGATCTTCATTTTTTTGAATGTTGAGTTTTAAGTCAGCTTTTTCGCTCTCTTCTTTCACTTTCATTAAGATGGTTCTAAGTTCCTCTTTACTTTCTGTTTAAACAAGCTAAGCAGGGTGACGATATACAGCTTTGACATACTTCTTTCCCAATTTGGAGCCAGTCCATTGGGCCATGTCTCGTTTTACTTCTTAACTGCATACTATACTGTTATGTAAGGGCTTCCCTGGTGGCTCAGTGGTTAAAGCGTCTGCCTCCAATGTGGGAGACCTGGGTTCGATCCCTGGGTCGGGAGATCCCCTGGAGAAGGAAATGGCAATCCACTCCAGTATTCTTGCCTGGAGAATCCCATGGACAGAGAAGCCTAGTAGGTTACAGTCCATGGGGTCGCAAAGAGCCGGACATGACTGAGTGACTTCACCTCATACTGTTATGTAGTTATACTACTACTTATATAACTTCACTGTAACTTAATTTATGCTACTTAACTGTTACTTCTTAACCTGCATGCTATAATTTTTTCAAAAATTTTCTCAGTGCCTTCTTTTTTTTTCTTACAATTTTTCAAAAATTTTCTCAATGCCTTCTTTTTTTTTCTTCTTCTTCTGTGACCCCTATAACTTGAAAATTGGTGTTTTTACTATTGTCCCAAAGGTCTCTGATGATATCTTCAACTCTTTTCATGCCTTTCCCTTTATTCTGCACTTCATCAGTTATTTGCACCATTCTGTCCTCCAGCTCACGTATCTGTTCCTCTACCTCAGTTATTCTATTGGTTGCTTCTAGAGGAAGGTATTTTTAATTTCAGTAATTGTGTTATTCATCTGTTTGCTTATTGTTTATTTCTTATGTGTCTTGGGTAATTGTATTAACTGTGTTAGATGTTTCTTTTATTTTCTCCATTCTGTTTTCAAGTCTTCAGAGCATCTTTGCTATCATTATTTTGAATTCTCTTTCAAGGAGATTGCTTATTTCTTCTTTATTTGGTGTTATGTATTTATGCCTTGCTGTTTCATTTATGCTGTATTCTCTTTTTGTCATTTTATTTTTCTAACTTGCTTCATTGAGGTCTCCTTTTCCCAGACTTTAGGATTGTATTACTTCTTCCTTTTGTTTTTTGTCCTTGGAGGGAAATGTTGGTTGGGGTTTTGTGTTGATTTCTTGTTAGGGGTGACCTGTGCCTGTGTTCTAGTTGGAGGAGATCAAGCAGATCAAGCAGGTAATTACAGAGATAATGGGATGTATACACATACTTCCACACATACAGTTATAACCAAAGTGTTGTAAAGAAAAGAGTACAGTAGATTGACTTGGTGAACAAGGAAGGTCAAAAGTGATATCAACCAGTTAAAAGCAGAACTAGGTAATGCTCAATCTGGAAAACTGTATGAGCAGAGGGCCAACTGGGGAATATAACAAAGAGAGCTCAGCTATTTAACCTACTTGGTGAGAAAAGAAAGAGTGAAGGAAAACAGGGAGAAGGAAAAAAGACAAAAAAAGAGGAGAAGGGAAGCAAAAGAGAAAAGGAGAGGGTGGAAAAGAAGTTATAAAAAAGAATGATAGAAAAAATAGAAAAGCAAAGATCAATAGACATATGTGGAGAGGATATATATGTATATTTAGAAACAGATACAGCCAGTAAAGAACTATAGGGAAAGCAGTTGAATATATAAAAAAGTGAAAAAAACTCATTAAAAAAGAGGATGAAAAAGAGAAAAAAAAAATCTTAAAATGATTTTTTTTTTGACTAGAAAAGTAAAGAGGAAAGTTCCATAGAACCATAGAAGGCTAATATGAAATATGTAGGGGGAATAAGTAGTGTGATTTATAAGGAAAAAAAAGATTTTCAAGCTCGTAGTTCTCATTGGTGGTAGAGTCTCCCCCTGTGCATGGGATTGGGTTAGTGTCCTGTGATGTTTTCCTGGGGAGCTTGTGCTTGTGTTCTGGTTTATGGAACTAGATCTTGTCTGAAGGGCAGTACAGTGTAGATTAGCAGGATTTGGAGTGTCTGTGGGTTCAGTATGCCTTTGGGCAGTCCTTCTGACTTCAGCAGTGTTGTGTGTGTGTTAGTTGCTCAGTCATGCCTGACTCTTGGCAGCTCTATCGACTGCAGCCCACCAGGCTCCTCTATTTATGGGATTTTCCAGGCAAGGATACTGGAATGGATTGCCATTTCCTTCTCCAGGAGAGTTTCCTGACCCAGGGATAGAACCCACATCTCCTGCACTGCGGCAGATTCTTTACCAACTGAGCTATGAGGGAAGTGTTAGACGTGTGTATTTCTGCAGGCTCTCTCAGGATATCTTCAGTGCCACCAGCCTCCTGCTTATCCCTGGGATCATTCTCCTGACCTTCCCTGCATTGCTGGCCAAAGCTTGCTAGGTAGGGGCTTGCGTGGATCTTTTCTTGTGCCTTCTGCATCACATAGACTTTTGTAGGCTTCCCTCAGCCCCTTGAGCCCAGCCTCTATGTCACAGGGCTTATGTGCACTTGTCTCGGTTCCTAAGGCCCTCTCGCTGTGTTGCGGGGCTTGTGTGCACCTGTTTTGGCTTCCTTGGCTTGCCCGTTGCTTCGTAGGGCTTGTGTGCCCTTATCTTGGCTCCCCAGTCTGCCCTCTGCATTGAGGGGTTTGTGTGCACTTCTCTCGGCTTCCGGGGCCCTTGTGCTGCATTGCAGGCCTAGTGTGGACTTGTTCTGGCTCCCCCTGCCCATTCTCTGCATTGTGGGGTTTGTGTGCACTTGTTTCGTCTCACTACCTGCCCTCTTTGTTGCAGGGCTTATCCTATTGTTAGTTGAACTACCATATTGTACTCTACAGTGGGTGCACCAGTTTACATTCCCAGCAACAGTGTAGGAGGGTTCTTTTTCCTTTACTTCCTCTCCATCATTTATTATTTGTAGACCTTTGATGATGGCCCTTCTCACCATCATCAGTATGAGGTGATACTTCCTTGTAGTTTTGATTTGCATTTCGCAAATAATTAGCAATATTGAACATCTTCTCATGTGCCTATTGGCCATCTGTATGTCTTCTTGGAGAACTGTCTATTTAGATCTTATGCCCATTTTTCTTTTGGGTTTTTTTTTTTCTTTTTTTTCTTATATTGAGCTGTATGAGCTGTTTGTATATTTTGGAAATGAATCTCTTATCAGTCACTTCATTTGCAAGTATTTCCTTCTCTTCTGTGAGTTGTATTTTTCATTGTGTATATGTCTTCCCTTTTACTGTGCAAAATCATTTAAGTTTAATTAGTCATGTTTATTTTTGTTTTTATTTTCATTTTCCTAGGAGGTGAATCCAGAAAGATACTGCTGTAATTTTTGTGAAAGAGGGTCCTGCCTATATTTTCCTCTAGCAGTTTTATAGTATCTGGTCTTACATTTAGATCTGTAATCTATTTTAAGTTTATTTTTGTGTGTAGTGTTAGAGAATGTTCTCATTTCATTCTTTTACATGTGGCTATCCAGTTTTCCCAGCACCACTTATTCAAGAGAGTGTGTGTTTTTTTTTTTTTTTACTGTATATTCTTGTCTCCTTTGTTGTACATTAATTGACCATAGGTGCATAGGTTTATTTCTAGAATTTCTATCCTGATCCATTGGTCTGTATGTCTGTTTTTGTTTCCGTACCATACTGTTTTGATTGCTGTAGCTTTGTAGTATAGTCTGAAGTCAGGGTAACTGATTCCTCCAGCTCCGTTTTTCTTTTTCAAGATTGTTTCGCCTAGTCACAGTCTTCTGTGTTTCCATGCAACTTTAAAGTGTTTTTGTTATAGTTCTGCAAAAATTGCCATGGTGATTTAATAGGGATTGTATTAAATCTGTAGATTGCTTGGGTAGGATAGTCGTTGTGAGAAATCTGATTTTTCCATTTCAAGAGCATGATATATCTTTCCATCTGTTTGTGTCATCTTTGATTTCTTTTGTCAGCATCTTATAGTTTTGGAGTACAGGTCTTCTGCCTCCTTAAGTGGATTTAAGTATTTTATATTTGATGCTGTGGTGAATGGGAGTGTCCTTAACTTCTCTTTCTAATCTTTTGTTGTTAGTGTATAGAAATGTAGCAGATTTGTAAGTTAATTTTGTATCCTGCAAATTTTGTTTTTCACTGAAAACTTCTCATAATTTTCCAGTAGCATTGTTAGGATTTTCTATGTGTATTGCTGCTGCTAAGTCGCTTCAGTTGTATCCGACTCTCTGTGACCCCATAGATAGCAGCCCACAAGGCTCCCCTGTCTCTGGCATTCTCCAGGCAAGAACACTGGAGTGGGTTGGCATTTCCTTCTCCAGTGCATGAAAGTGAAAAAGGAAAATGAAGAGCTCAGTCGTGTCTGACTCTTAGCGACCCCATGGACTGCAGCCTACCAGGCTCCTCCAGCCATGGGATTTTCCAGGCAAGAGTACTGGAGTGGGGTGCCATTGCCTTCTCCGTTCTATGTATATTAGGTTGGTGTAAACATAATTGCAGTTTTGGACTGTTTTGAACTTTAAAATCATTATATCAAGCCTCAAATACATCTTTATTAATGAAAATATAAATCATTAGTACTTTTTTGCCTGTGAGTAATAAGTTTCATTCCTGTAGCTTAAAAACCTATGATATTTTTAAGCCGCAGGAATATATTATGATATATTTTATGATAAAACTGTTGTGTAGTGCATGCTTTGGCAAGAGGCTTTGTTGCCTGGATGAATATGTGTTTCAGACCTGAGACGTTTGGTTCAAGGAGCTTGATTTTCATTGAGCATTTCTCTGGTGATTTTTCCAGTTATCCCTGATAATTCTGTGTATTGTGTTTTTTTGGACGGGGTTTTTAAACCTAACATCTACTTTTGGGGACTTGCCTGCATCTCCGGGATTTGAATGAGGGTTGTGTCCTGTTTTACTCTCTTTTAAGTTTACATTTAACATGTTTCTTTTCTCTGCTCCCCTTGCCCACTGGGGACTCCTCTTTGGCTCCTTAAAATTTACTGCTTAGAGTGAAGGTTCAGTGGTAGTTGATCATGCTGCAAGTTCTTCCCGGACCTCTGGCAAAGGGAGTGATCAATGAAGGCCACTGCTCTCTTGGGATCTGTAAGACTGGGTGTGTTTGATGCTGTCCACAGACCTCCACTTTTATCAGAGTACTTTGCCAGTGCACTAATCTCTTTGGAGATAAGAATGTTAGCATGTTACCAGATGTTAATTTATTTTGCAGAAAATATAGTACCACGTCTGAATTAATAATATTTAAAACATTTTATTCCTTAACTCCCTCATTTACTTTGCTCACAGCTGACTCAGTTCCTTTATTTGTCAGAATTTTACAAATTTGTGTCACTCACTGCTGAGATTGTTTAGCCCCTGATGTCTTTGTATTGATTTGTTTCTGGTGGTAGGTTGTCTTGAAACGTGTGTAGCAAGCAGGTATTTTATGATGAAACTGTTGTGTAGTGTATGCTCTGTGTGGAATTCAGAGGAAAACTCAGATTCAGTGAATAACAATGCCATAAAATGCAAGTAACTAGCCATTTTTCAAATAACAGTGGTGCTATTTCTCTTTGTGGCCTTTTAGACTTTTGTGGTCCTAAAATTCCATTTTATTGAGAAACCATTATCACCTGGTGTTTCTTGACCAGGGTTTTTCTACTTTAAACAGTTTCTAAATTCTGTGTTTTAAGAAAGAAAAAAAAAAAAAAATGAGTGCTTCAGGATTTGATGAACTCTTGGAAAGCATTTTCTGCCTCCTGTTGGTTGTGGAAGCTTTTTCCCTGCAAAAAGTTGTTGAGATGCTTGAAGAAGTGATAGTTGGTTGGGAAGAGATCAGGTGAATATGGCAGATGAGGCAAAACTTTGTAGCCTAATTCATTCAACTTTTAAATTGTTAGTTGTGCAGCTTGAGGTCAGGTGTTGTTGTAGAGAAGCACTGGACCCTTTCTGTTAACTAATGCCAGCAGTAGGCATTGCAGTTTTCTGTGCATCTCATTGAATTGCTGAGCATACTTCTCAGATGTATCGATTTTGTCAGACTTCAGAAAGCTGTAGTGGATCAGATGGGCAGCAGACTACCAAACATGGACCATGATCTTTTTTTTGGTACAAGTTTCACTTTGGGAAGTGCTTTGGAACTTTTCCTTGGTCCAGCCACTGAGCTGTTTGTTGCTGGTTGTTGTAGAAAATCTGCTTTTCTTTACCTGTCACAATCTGATCGAGAAGGTTCATTATTGTGTACAATAGGAGAAGACGATGCTTCAAAGCATGATTATTTTTTTTTTTTAATTTTCAGTCAGCTTATGAAGCACCTGTTTATTGAGCTTTTGCACCTTTTCAGTTTGCTTCAAATGTCAAATGATCGTAGAGTGGTCAACATTGAGTTCTTTGGCAACTTCTCATGTAGTTGTGAGAGAATCAGCTTCGATGATTGCTCTCAGTTGGTCATTGTCAGCTTCTGATGTCTGGCCACTGCGTTCTTCATCTTCAAGACTCTCATTTCCTTTGCTAAACTTCTTGAGGCACCATCACACTGTATGTTCATTAGCAGTTCCTGGGCCAGATATGTTGTGGATGTTGCGAGTAGTCTCTGCTGCTTTGCAACTCATTTTGAACTTGAATAAGAAAACAGCTTGAATTTGCTTTTTGTCTAACATCATTTCCATATCTAAATACTATAATCAGCAACTAGTAATAAGTCGTTAGCAAAAAAAAAAACATAGAAATGTGCATTAAAATGATAAATAACATAAATATGTTTATTTAAGACTATATTCCAATATCAAATAGCAAATTTTAACAATGCAAAAACTGCAGTTACTTTTGCACCAACCTAATAGTATCATGTCACCTGCAGACAGTTTTATTTCTTCCTTTCCAGTTTGGACTTCTTTTGTTTCTTTTCCTTCCCTGATTGCTGTGGCTAAGACTTCCAAAACTGTGTTGAATAAAAGTGGTAAGAGTTGGTCTTAGAATTGGTTTTTAGCTTTTCACCGTTGAGTATGATGTTACCTGTGGCTTTGTCATATGTGTCATATATGGCCTTTATTATGCTGAGGTATGTTCCCTTTGTGCCCATGTTTTTGAAGAGTTTTGATCATAAATGGATGAAGTGTATCACTTTTTCCGTAATAGAGAGAAAAGGTATTTCTTATAGAAAGAACTTTCTCCAGAATAGTTAATGGACTAGAAAACACTTACCAGATTTATTTGTACTTTATATGTGTGAAATATAGCTTAATCCTTGACAATCCTATCCAATAAGAGATAACACTCAAAAGAAGTTAAGTATTAGTCTTAAGATCTGTCTCAACCTAGAGCCCATATTTTCTGTTACATCAAAAAGTTTTGAAAAGGTGAAATTTTTTATGCTTAAGTGGAATTGTTTTTGTGCCTGAATTTTCTGTACTCTATTGCTAGTATAGAGGAAAGAGAGAATATATTAAAAGCTCAATATTTATGCTAATCTTTTTTTAATCTTCTTTAATACAGTTATTACTGGTGGCTCAGTGGTAAAGACTCAGCCTGGCAGTGCAGGAGACAAGGGTTCCATCCCTAAGCCAGGAAGATCCCCTGGAGGAGGGCATGATAAACCACTCCAATATTCTTACCTAGGAAACCCCATGGACAGAGAAGTGTGGCGGGCTACAGTCCATGGGTTGCAAAGAGTTGGACGTGACTAAGCTCATGCATACCATCAGTTATTTTAGCTTTCTTTTTATATTGTCTATAACATAGACTTTATACCACATGAAATAATAGTTGTCAGACTTCAGTTTTGCTTATATATGCCTTTGCATATTTGACAAGTTCTGCTTACAGTAGAAGGAAAAATGACCTATTTAATGGATCTCTTATAAATGTTAGACATGTGCCATATCCTTTTTATTGGAATTATTCTTTATTTTTTTGTTTGCCTCAATTTCTAATCAGCATTTAGTGATTTTAAGAAAACACTATATGGAGAATCTGATTAAACTGAGGTGATAGTTAACATTATAAGAACGCATATTTCTTAAAACTAGTAGAATATGAATTCACAGAATTTGAAAGGTGCATATTTATAATTTCTTAGTAAAAAACATTGCATCAAGAAAGTGTACTTGCACGATACTCTTAAGTTATAAATGTTAAACCTGTATTGAGTACCTGCTATATTTTGTACACTAGTTTTAGTATGTATAAAATTTGTATTTATCCCGATTGGTTAATTAATGCAGCATTCTGGATTAATTTTCTTTTGCTCTCATAACTTACTACATACTTAGTGGTTTAAAACAGCACACATTATCTTCCCGTTCTCTGAGTCAGGAGTCTGAAATGGATTTTACTGGATCAAAATCCAGGTGTTTACAAGGTTTTTGTTCCTTTTTGGTTGTTCTAGAAGAGGATCTGTTTCCTTACTTTATCTACCTTCCTGAAATCGCCTGTATTCCTTAAATTATGACTGTCTGCTTACAGTCTCAAAACCAGCAATGCCAGCCTTCTCATTGTAATTGGATTCAGCCAACTGGGATAATTCAGGATATCTCCTTATTTTAAGGTTTAAACCTTAATCATGTCTCTAAACTTTCTTGCCATGTAGTGTAACATTTTCACAGATTTTCTGATTAGGGCAGGTGAATCTTTAGAAAGTCATTATTCAACCAACCATATTATTTTCAAAGACTAAAAATGGAGATTATTCTAATTTTGAAAATAATTTTCCTTTGATCCACAAGGCACTTGACATAATTGTATTGCCTAAAATGATGACTTGGATTGAGCAAATTAACTTTTCTACTTTTGTTGTCCCACAGGCTTCTCAGACTCAACATATTGAGAACTAAATTCCTCCTAACTTCTTCCTCTGCCAGTTTTCAATATCTTAATAAACAGAGTCATAATAAGAAGGAAATCTGATTCATCTTTAACTCCTGTTTTCTTTACCTGGCATACTGTATAATATCAGTAAGTCTTTTGACTTCTTCCTTCAGTTCAGTTCAGTTCAGTTGCTCAGTGGTGTCCGACTCTTTGCGACCCCATGAATCGTAGGACACCAGACCTCCTTGTCCATCACCAACTCTTGGAGTTCACTCAGACTCACGTCCATCGAGTCAGTGATGCCATCTGGCCATCTCATCCTCTGTCATCCCCTTCTCCTCCTGCCCCCAATCCCTCCCAGCATCAGAGTCTTTTCCAGTGAGTCAACTCTTCTCATCAGGTGGCCAAAGTACTGGAGTTTCCGCTTTAGCGTCATTCCTTCCAAAGAAATCCCACGGTTGATCTCCTTCAGGATGGACTGGTTGGATCTCCTTGCAGTCCAAGGGACTCTCAAGAGTCTTCTCCAACATCGCAGTTCAAAAGCATCAATTCTTCAGCACTCAGCCTTCTTCACAGTTCAACTCTCACATCCATACATGACCATAGGAAAAACCATAGCCTTGACTAGACAGACCTTTGTCGGCAAAGTAATGTCTCTGCTTTTGAATGTGCTATCTAGGTTGGTCATAAATTTTTTTCAAAGGAGTAAGCGTCTTTTAATTTTATGGCTGCAGTCACCATCTTCAGTGGTTTTGGAGCCCAAAAATATATAGCTTTCAAATCTATTATTTCCCTCCATTGCTATTGCTATTCACCTTGGCCAAGTTACATTAATCTCTTAGATTATTTTAGCATTTTATGCACGTACCCTTGCTTTTCTTTCCTCTCTAGGTTTGTCTCCTGGCCTGGTTTACAATGAGTTTTTTTCCAGGATGAATAAGAAACAATAGAACAGACCACTTTCTCAGCTGTGGGCCTTTTTGTATACTCTTCCTTTTACTTAGAAAATATACTCTGGGTTCCCTACCAAGCTGTGTATTAAGTTTAAATATTTCTTTGCTTGATTATTATCACTCACCGTATATGTTCCTACATCTGCTCCACAGCACTTTTCATTTTCAAACATTTAAGAAAATGCTGAATTTGTCTTTTACTATAGAGTCTGTAATGAAAACTCCAGAAGAATAGGAACTATATCTTTCCTGTTCCTAAAACCACTTTGCTGTAGCATTTCTGTGGCTCACTGGATTATATTATCAGCAGTGACAAATATTTCTCTGTTTTGTATGAATACTCTTGCTGTGTTTATATGAACATGCCCCATCTTCATTCTTTCTGGAGTTATTTCTCCACTGATCTCCAGTAGCATATTTGGCACCTACTGACGTGGGGAGTTCGTCTTTCAGTATCCTATCATTTTGCCTTTTCATACTGTTCATAGGGTTCTCAAGGCAAGAATACTGAAGTGGTTCCCTTCTCCAGTGGACCACATTCTGTCAGACTTCTCCACCATGACCTGCCCGTCTTGAGTGGCCGCACACGGCATGGCTAGGTTTCATTGAGTTAGACAAGGCTGTTGTCCATGTGATTAGACTGACTAGTTTTCTGTGATTATGGTTTCAGTGTGTCTGCCCTCTGATGCTCTCTCGCAACACCTACCGTCTTACTTGGGTTTCTCTTACCTTGGACGTGGAGTATCTCTTCACGGCTGCTCCAGCGGAGCACAGCCACTGTTCCTTACCTTGGATGAGGGGTATGTCCTCACTGCCACCCCTCCTGACCTTGAACGTGGAACTCCTCTCAGCCCTTCCCTGCGTAGCCACCACTCCATGGACGTGGGGTTGCTCCTCTCGGCCGCCACCCCTGGAGCTCCTCCCAGCACCGCCCCTGACCTTGGACGGGAGTTGCTCCTCTTGGCTGCCGCCCCTCACCTCGGACGTTGTGTAGCTCATCCCAGCGCCTCCCCTAAGATCGGACATGGGGTAGCTCCTCTTGGCCTGCGCCATCGCAGCCTGGCATTCTCAGCCGCCACCCCTGACCTTGGACGTGGGGTAGCTCCTCTTGGCCGCTGCCCATGACCTAGGACATGGGGTAGCTCCTCTAGGTGCCAGTCTTTCTGCAAGGTCTGTCACAGCTGGCGCGCACCAAATAGTGGATGTAACTGGTGATAGAAGCAAGGTCTGATGCGGTAAAGAGCAATATAGCATAGGAATCTGGAATGTTAGGTTCATAGATCAAGGCAAATTAGAAGTGGTCAAACAGGAGATGGCAAGAGTGAATGTCAACATTCTAGGAATCAGCAAACTAAAATGGACTGGAATGGGTGAATTTAACTCAGATGACCATTATATCTACTACTGTGGGCAGAAATCCCTTAGAAGAAATGGAGTAGCCATCATGGTCAACTAAAGAGTCTGAAACGCAGTACTTGAATGCAATCTCAAAAATGACAGAATGATCTCTGTTTGTCTCCAAGGCAAACCATTCAGTATCACAATAACCGAAGTCTATGCCCCAACCAGTAATGCTGAAGAAGCTGAAGTTGAACAGTTCTATGAAGACCTACAAGACCTTTTAGAACTAACACCCCCAAAAGATGTCCTTTTCATCATAGGGGACTGGAGTGCAAAAGTAGGAAGTCAGGAAACACCTGGAGTAACAGGCAAATTTGGCCTGGGAATACAGAATGAAGCAGGGCACAGGTTAATAGAGTTTTGCCAAGAGAATGCACTGGTCATAGCAAATACCCTCTTCCATCAACACAAGAGAAGACTCTACACATGTATATCACCAGAGGTCAACACTGAAATCAGACTGGTTATATTATTTGCAGCCATTGATGTAGAAGCTCTGTACAGTCAGCAAAAACAAGCCCAGGAGCTGACTGTGGCTCAGATCATGAACTCTTATATTGCCAAATTCAGACTGAAAATGAAGAAAGTAGGGAAAACCACTAGACCATTCAAGGATGACCTAAATCAAAGTCCTTATGATTATATAGTGGAAGTGAGAAATAGATTTAAGGAACTAGATCTGATAGAGTGCCTGATGAACTATGGACAGGTTCGTGACATTGTACAAGAGACAGGGATGAAGACTATCCCCATGGAACAGAAAAGTAAAAAAAGCAAAACGGCTGGCTGGGGAGGCCTTACAAATAGCTGTGAGAAGAGAAGAGAAAAGGAAAGATATAAGCATCTGAATGCAGAGTTCCAAAGAATAGCAAGAAGATATAAGAAAGCCTTCCTCAGTGATCAATGCAAAGAAATAGAGGAAAACAATAGAATAGGAAAGACTAGAGATCTCTTCAAGAAAATTAGAGATACCAAGGGAACATTTCATGCAAAGATGGGCTCGATAAAGGACAGAAATGGTATGCACCCAACAGAAGCAGAAGATATTAAGAAGAGGTGGCAGGCATACACAGAAGAACTGTACAAAAAAGATCTTCATGACCCAGATAATCACGATATTGTGATTCCTCACCTAGAGCCAGACATCCTGGAATGTGAAATCAAGTAGGCCTTAGAAAGCATCACTACGAACAAAGCTAATGGAGGTGATGGAATTCTAGTTGAGCTATTTCACATCCTAAAAGATGATGCTGTGAAAGTGCTGTACTCAATATGCCAGCAAATTTGGAAACTCAGCAGTGGCCACAGGACTGGAAAAGGTCAGTTTTCATTCCAATCCCAAAGAAAGCAATGCCAAAGAATGCTCAAACTACCGCACAATTGCACTCATCTCACATGTTAGTAAAGTAATGCTTCAAATTGTCTATGCCAAGCTTCAGCAATGCATGAACCATGAACTTCCAGATGTTCAAGCTGGTTTTAGAAAAGTCAGAGGAACCAGAGCTCAAATTACCAACATCTGCTGAATCATCGAATAAGCAGGAGAGTTGCAGAAAAACATTTACTTCTGCTTTATTGACTATGCCAAAGCCTTTGACTTTGTGGATCATAATAAACGGTGGAAAATGCTGAAGTGAAGTCGCTCAGTCATGTCTGACTCTCTGTGACCTCCTGGACTGTAGCCTAACAGGCTTCTCCATCCATGGGATACTCCAGGCAAGAATACTGGAGTGGGTTACCATTTCCTTCTCCAGGGGATCTTCCCGACCCAGGGATCGAACCCGGGTCTCCCACATTGGAGGCAGACACCTTAACCTCTGAGCCACCATGGAAGCCCAAGAGATGGGAATACTAGACCACTTGACCTGCCTCTTGAGAAACCTATATGCAGGTCAGGAAGCAACAGTTAGAACTGGACATGAGACAACAGACTGGTTCACAATTGGAAAAGGAGTACGTCAAGATTGTATATTGTCACCCTGCTTATTTAACTGATATGCAGAGTACATCATGAGAACCGCTGGGATGGAAGAAGCACAAGCTGGAATCTATGCAGATGACACCACCCTTATGGCAGAAAGTGGAGAGGAACTAAAGAAACTCTTGATGAGGGTGAAAGAGGAGAGTGAAAAACCTGGCTTAAAACTCAACATTCAAAAAACTAAGATCATGGCATCCAGTGCCGTCACTTTCATGGCAAATAGATGGGGCAAAAGTAGAAATAGTGACATTTTATTTTCTTGGACTCCCGAATCACTGTGGAGCCACAAAATTAAAAGATGCTTGCACCTTGAAAGAAAAACTATAACAAATTTTAATCGTATTTTAAGTGTATTGTAAAGCAGAGACATCACTTTGCTGACAATGTTCCATCTAGTCAAATCTGTGGTTTTTCCCATAGTCATGTATGGATGTGAGTTGGACCATAAAGAAGCTAAGCGCCTGGTGCTGGAAAAAACTTTTTCAACTCTGGTGCTGGAAAAAACTCTTGGAGAGTCCCTTGGACAGCAAGGAGATTGAATCAGTCAGTCTTAAAGGAATTCAGCCCTGAATATTCATTGGATGGACTGATTCTTAAGCTGAAGCTCCAAAACTTTGGCTACCTGATGCCATTGGCCAGCTCATTGTAAAAGACCCTGATGCTGGCAAAGATTAAGGGCAGGAGGAGAGGCAGAGGATGGAATGGCATCACTGACTCAATGCACATGAGTAGCCGTCACTTTCATGGCAAATAGATGGGGCAAAAGTAGAAATAGTGACATTTTATTTTCTTGGACTCCCGAATCACTGTGGAGCCACAAAATTAAAAGATGCTTGCACCTTGAAAGAAAAACTATAACAAATTTTAATCGTATTTTAAGTGTATTGTAAAGCAGAGACATCACTTTGCTGACAATGTTCCATCTAGTCAAATCTGTGGTTTTTCCCATAGTCATGTATGGATGTGAGTTGGACCATAAAGAAGCTAAGCGCCTGGTGCTGGAAAAAACTTTTTCAACTCTGGTGCTGGAAAAAACTCTTGGAGAGTCCCTTGGACAGCAAGGAGATTGAATCAGTCAGTCTTAAAGGAATTCAGCCCTGAATATTCATTGGATGGACTGATTCTTAAGCTGAAGCTCCAAAACTTTGGCTACCTGATGCCATTGGCCAGCTCATTGTAAAAGACCCTGATGCTGGCAAAGATTAAGGGCAGGAGGAGAGGCAGAGGATGGAATGGCATCACTGACTCAATGCACATGAGTTTGAGCAAACTCCAGGAGATAGCGAAGGATAGGAAAGCCTGGCGTGCTGCAGCCCATGAGGTCCCAAAGTGGTGGACATGACTTAGCAACTAAACAACAACAGTATATAAGGCAAATATTCTTCTTTTACTCCTTTATAAGCATGAATCAGTTATCTTTATCACTATCAATCAGTTCTCTTCATTCTGAATTTAAAGTATTGCCAAATCCTATAACTTTCTAAAAATAGAATCAGAGAGTGATGTTGCTATAAGGTTTCATGACAGAATTTCACTCATTTTTTCCTCTACCCCTCTACTTCCTAATCAGATTTAACTGGGAGAATGACTAAAGCACCTAGAATAGCGTTTTTCATATTTGCATGTGCATTTGAATTCACTGAGGGTCTTGTTAAAATATTGATTAATAAACTGATTTAGTGGATCTGGGGTGGACCCAAGATTCTGTTGTTCTAAACAGTCTATCCCAGGTGATACTAGTGTAATTGATGCGAGCCACATTTTAAGTATCAAAATTTAGGTAGTATTTAAAATTGCTCATGCTTGGTAGCAGTTTAATCAGTATCATTGCCTAATATAAGCTTTAAGCTGAACTTGTTATTTTGGTGTCTGTTTGGGAGCTTGTATACCAAACAGTGTTATATGCTATAGGTAATAAAGATGACTTAAAGTGCTGGTAGGAAGGCTGTACCCTACTCATTTCTTTGACCTTGTATAATGTCGAAGCTGCAGCTTCTGGTTGGCTCAGCCAGGTCCTGGGGTGGTTGGTTGTGGTACCTGGGGTCTGGGAGCTAATGTTGGCCTGCTGGTGGGCAGGGCTGTGGGCTGGGGCTGATGTTGCCTGCTTGTGGGCAGGACCTGTTCCTTACACTGGTGGCTGTGAGGTCCAGGGTGTTTTGGAGCTGGTGTAAATTCATAGGTGGGCAGAGCTGGATCCTGGGATTTCTGGCTACTAAGGCTCTGGAATTCCTGGAGCTGGTGTTGGACTGTTGGTGGGTAGGACTGAGTCCTGATGGTTGGCTGTGGGGTTCCAGAGGTCCAGAGGCTAATGCTGTCCCACTGATAAGTAGGGCTGGGTCCCAACTAGGTTGGCTTCTTGGCCTGGCTTGTCCCAGGACTGATGCTGACCTACTGGTGGGTGTAGGGGTTCTGGCATTAGTAAGCTAGATGTTGTTGTTTTATTAATAGTTGTTATGTCATATCTAACTGTTTTGTGAGCCTATGGACTATAGCCCTTCAGGTTCCTCTGCCCAAGGGATTTCCCAGGCAAGAATACTGGAGTTGCCAGTACTGGTTACCATTTCTTTCTCCAGGGGATCTTTCTGTCCCGAGGATCGAACCCACATCTCCTGCATTGGCAAGTGGGTTCTTTACCACTGACCACTGGGAAGCTCTAGTAAGCTAGATAGAAGATTCTAAAAATCCAAAATTGTGGTTGCCAACAGGAGTGTCCTTGGGTAGAACAATGACTGCAACAAGCATCTAGGTCCCCAATGAGCTCCACTTACTACCTGCCTCTCTGGGAGGCTCTCTGAGATCAGCAAATGGTTCTGACCTAGGCTCCTTCCAAACTACTGCTTCTGCCTTGGGCATTGGAGTGTTTGAGATTTTGCCATTTTAATTGCAATGTGTTTGCCTATTAAGAGTGGTGTCTGTATTTAGATAGCCCTCAGATTCTCCTGAAAGTAAGCCTCACTAGCCTTCAAAGTCAAACTTTAGGGGGCTTGTCTTCCTGGTGCAGGAACCCTAAGCAAGGGAGCCCAGCATCGGACTCAGACCTGTGTGGCTCCCTAAGGAGAACCATGCAATTGTAATTATTCTTCTGTGTGTAGGTTTCTCCCCCTGGGTCTTGATTGTCTCTTGGCTCTGCCTTTCCTACCTGTCTTGTGTCTCTTTATGTCTTTAGTTATAGATGGTCTTTTCTGCTAGCCTTCAATTTGTTCTCATCAGTATTTGCTCTATAAATAGTATTTGTAATTTTAGTATACCTGTGGGAGAAGGTGAGCTCAGGATCTTCCAGTTTATTTACTATATGAGTTTCCTACTTGATAGTGATTTTAAATTTTTTGGATTTCATAGAAATATTTGTGTCAGAAACTTAAAAATGCAGGTTTCTTGATTGACTTGGTGGTCAAGAAAAATTTTCACTATATAATGTCTAATGTTTTAATCTCTTTCTGAAAAAAAAAATTTCCATTGTTAAACTCATGTTGGTGGTTGTACACATTTTATTATAGATGCAGTGTTTATATTAAAATAGCCCGTATTTCTGTTATTTCCCCTTCTTCCTGGTTGTCAGTCTCAAAAATGAAACTAGAATACATCTTTCCCTTTTGTTAGATCTTTTCTTCTCTACCTGCTTTTGTAGTAAAATGAAACTACTGTTGACACCTTTAACTTTTTATTGCTTTCCGTATTCATTCTTGTTTTAAGTTCTTTTTCCTCTTTAAATTCTTTTCAAAGAAACATTGAAAACTTCCTTTAAGTATTCTCTTCCATAAATTAGATTGACTAAAGTCATGAATTATTTTAAAACAGAAAAGCAGTGGTTAACCTTTTCTTACGTGGGACTTTCTTAAGTAGTGGAAGGAGTCATATATTTCATTTTTCCTTTACATACTATACTTTTTTTTGACTCAGGAGTATATGTTGCTTATCAAGCAATGTGCAAAGTTTGCATTTAGCTGAGAGGAAGTTGTAGATTTTGAGAATGTGTGACTTTTAAAAAATAGAAGAAAAAAGAAGTCTATAGGATAAATTTAAGAAGTTTCTATAATTGAGAGGTCTTTTTTGTTTGTTTTTTAATTGGATGTGGTTTTCTGAATATTCTTTGGTTCAGTAGATTTTTATTTTTATTCTTTATTTTAGGAAGCAAGAAAGGTAGCACCAATGTTCCTCATAAAAAGAATCAGAAAAAAGATAACGAATGCAAAAGGAAGCATATTTCAGATGGGTCCAAGAAGAACAGAATTGAACCTGAAGAATTAACTTCAACTGTCAGAAGAAGTCAAAGAATTTCTAGATGCCCATCTGATTGGTGGGTGGTAAAATCAGAGCAGAGTAAGTGTTTTTATTTAACTCATATTCATTCTATGAGAGGCTCTGTGTTTGATTTATATTCCTGTTCCCTTGAGAAAAATCTCATGAGGAAAAAATTAAATTGGATCACCAATATAAATATTAAATCAATTAATTACAAAGATATTCATGAAGCTTTATCATATAGTATTCTAGGTATAGGGATACAACTGTGGAAAAATAAAACTAAAAATGAAAAATTGCTGCTGTTATATGACTTACATTCTATAGAAGGAAGACCAGCAGTATAGATATATTGGATGAGGTGAGGAACTATCCCTGGTGGCTGAGAGGTTAAAGCATCTGCTTCCAATGGGGAAGACCTGGGTTTGATCCCTGGGTCAGGAAGATCCCCTGGAGAAGGAAATGGTAACCCACTCCAATATTCTTGCGTGGAGAATCCCATAGACGGAGAAGCCTGGTAGGCTACAGTTCATGGGGTAGCAAAGAGTCGGACACAACTGAGTGACTTCACTTTTATGATGTGAATTAGATGAGAGCTAAGAATTGACAGTGTGATTTTGACAACATTGAGGTTGTTATCACCTTGATAAAATTGATTTTTGTAGATTGATGAGACCAAACGTCTCTGATTGAGGTGGGTTCAAGGGAGTTTGGAAGTGAGACCAAAGAGACAGTAAAATAAAGGGATGTGGCAGTTGTGGGGTCAAGAGAAGGTCTCTGTCTCTCTTTTAATATGGAAGATATTAAATCAGCTCATCTGCTCTTTAAAATGACCGTGTAGAAAGGTACAGGATCACAGTCCTTGTGTAGGCAAGGAATTGGTATGAGCTACCCTAGAATAAAAGGATTAGCTCTAGATTGAATCAGGGACATTAAATGTGAAAAGGTAAAGGCAGAGTACGTGGCAACACTCAGAAGTAGGTTGGTGGGGTTGATGGTGGGAGGATAAATGTTGAAGGTAAACTTTGAGTAGATTACTTTGTTTAGTTTCTTGCTCTTTAAAAATGTGACTACCAGTATTTCTATTTCATTAAGTTATATGTATTAAATAGCATATATTTAGTATTAAAATGTTAAATACTACTGTTTCTGCTTTCGAGAACTCATCTTTTTGCCCCAGGTTGATGGAAACTGTACTGTGGTAAAAGAAGATGTAATTATATGCATTAATAAAATTCTTACAAAGCTGGGATAAGCATGCTTGAGCTCCATAATTTACCAAAAAAGACTTGAAACATGTATTAGTCCTGAGACATGTTGGGATCAAGTAGGTAGTCACAAAAGTGGAGGAATGCTTACAGATCACCTGGTCCAAACTCCTTCATCTGATGGAAGAACAAACTAAGTCTGAAGCATAGAAAAGCAGCGTAAGTTCTCCTTAAGGTCAGAGACTTTGTGCTAGAATTTGAAACAACAGAACCCATATTTCTTTACTCTTGATCAGCCTGTAGTACATGCAAGAAACATTTATTGTGTGCCCATGGTGAGGCAGGAATGGTGTTAGGCTGGGCCAGGCAAATGAGCAACTTAGAATGGGAAATTTAAGAAGACACTTGATCTTAGGGCTGTGTGACTGACTTGGAGTAAAGTGAAGTGAAAGTTGCTCAGTTGTGTCGGACTCTTTGCGACCCCATGGACTATATAGTCCATGGAATTCCCCAGGCCAGAATACTGGAGTGGGTAGCCTTTCCCTTCTCCAGGGGATCTTTCCAACTCAGGGAATAAACCCAGGTATCCTGTATTGCGGGCAGATTCTCTACCAACTGAGCTATCAGGTAAGCCCAACTTGGAGTAAGCACCTTCATAAATTTTACACCCTAGTTAGAATTTTTTTCTTTAGGAGAACTTTTAAGATGTACCCTCTTATAATTATTTTGCAGTATATACTATATAAGATTATTGTGTTTTACACCTTAAACTTACATAGTTATGATATATGTCAGTTACGTATTGATATAACTGGTATCTGTCAGTTGTATATCAATAAAACTGGGAAAAATTATTTACTACCCTAGGCTACTCTTGCTTTACAAACAATCCTGCCCCTGCTGTTAGACATTAGGAATATAAAGATAGGTCTTGGTCTAAATGATTGTCAGTCTGCTGGAAGAGAGTGGTAAGTAAACATGAGCTGTACGTTGTTGTTTAGTTGCTCATTTGTGTCTGACTCATTGTGATCCCAGGGATTGCAGCACACCAGGCTTCTCTGTCCTTCCCTGTCTCTGAGAGTTTGCTCAAAGTTCTGTCCATTGAGTTGATGATGCTTTCCAACCATTTCATCCTCTGCCCTCTTCTCCTCCTCTTTTGCAGCATCAGGGCATTTTTCAATGAGTTGGCTCTTCACATGTATCAAGATGTATGATAAACATTATCACAGGACTGATTGAAGTTAAGTCGCTCAGTTGTGTCCGACTCTTTGCGACCCCATGGACTGTAGCCCACCAGTCTTCTCCACCCATGAGATTCTCCAGGCAAGAATACTGGAGTGGCTTGCCATTTCCTTCTCCAGGGGATCTTCCAGACCCAGGGAAAAGGACTGAAAGGAGCTGCTTAATTTAGCCTTGGGGTATGGAGAAGGCTTTCTGAAGATGGGATGATTAGGAGCAAGCTAAGTGATTGGCTGTGGTGAGGAAAGAAGGTTTGAAGCAGAAGTATCATGTGTAGAGATCTGGTGCTGAGAGTTTAACCTTTTAAAATTGTTTTGCTAAAATTATCTGGGGGAGTTGTTAAAACACAAATGACAGGATCTTACTCTGAAAATTTTAGTAGGTCTGAGCTAAGGCCTGAGAATTTGCATTTCAAATAGATTCCCAGGTAATGCTGGACAACTGTTTAAGATCAGTGCTTTGGAAAAATGAAAATAGTCTAGTACTGCTGCCTTTTTTGATATGTCTATTTGGAGAAGAGTGTTCAGTTACGCTTAATGAAAAAGCACTTCAGTTCATTTCAGTTCAGTCACTCAGTCGTGTCCGACTGGCTCTTTGCGACCCCATGAATCCCAGCACGCCAGGCCTTCTTGTCCATCACCAACTCCTGGAGTTCATTCAGACTCAAGTCCATCGAGTCAGTGATGCCATCTAGCCATTTCATCCTCTGTTGTCCCCTTCTCCTCCTGCCCCCAATCCCTCCCAGCATCAGAGTCTTCTCCAGTGAGTCAACTCTTCACATGAGGTGGCCAAAGTACTGGAGTTTCAGCTTTAGCATCATTCCTTCCAAAGAAATCCCAGGGCTGATCTCCTTTAGAATGGACTGGTTGGATCTCCTTGCAGTCCAAGGAACTCTCAAGAGTCCCAACACCACAGTTCAAAAGCTTCAATTCTTTGGTGCTCAGCCTTCTTTACAGTCCAACTCTTAATAAATTGGAATTAAACATATTTGGAGATTTCTTAGTGGCTCAGACAGTAAAGCATCTGCCTCTAGTGAGGGAGACCTGGGTTCGGTCCCCGGGTTGGGATGATACCCTGGAGAAAGAAATAGCAACCCACTCCAATACTCTTGTCTAGAAAATTCCATGGATGGAGGAGCCTGGTGGGCTACAGTCCATATAGGGTCGCAAAGAGTTGGACAGGACTGAGCAACTTTTCACTCACTTTCACTCAAACATATTTGAACTTAATCCTTAAGCTATAGGTAATCACTAAAAAATGTTAACCAGATTGTAGTGATTCCATTTGTGTTTTCTAAGGATGATTTTTAAAACAGGGTAAAGGATGGATCGAAGAATGGCATGGGTAGAGAAAGGATATCAGTTTAGAGGCTGTTTTAAGGATCCAGATAAGAAATGATAAAGTTCCCTGCTAATGACAGGCAGCAGTGCTTAAAAGAGGATTTGAGAAGCATTCTTCCCTTGTGGCCCAGCGGTAAAGAATCTGCCTTTAATGCTGGAAACCCAGGTTCAATCCCTGGGTTGGAAAGATTGCTTGGAGAAGGAAATGGCAAGCCACTCCAGTATTCTTTGCTGGAAAATCCCATAGATGAAAACGTGGTGGGCTGTAGTCCATGGGGTCATAAGAATTGGACACAACTGAGCGACTTCAATTCAAAACAAAGTAGAGTGACAGGATTTAGGATTGCTTGTGGTTGGGGGCAGGAGTCTCAGATGACTCATATATCTGAGATAGTAATACTTTTCATTAAGATAAGAAATAAAACTAGAGTGGCAGATTTGGGGGAGAGTGGTAGGTCAATATTATAGATATCAGCATGTAGATAATAATTATATCAGAATATAAATAGTAATTAAAGTTCTGTATAGATAGATCCTTCAAAGAAAGTACACAGAGAGTGAGAAGATGAAACTGGGACCTTGGGGAAATACCAGGATGTTAAGAAGAATAGTGGGCAGAGCCAGAGAGGATGGTTTTGAAAACTTGTGATCAATTTAAAAGATTTGGTCCACGTATCTGTAAATTGCAAGCAGATCAAGCCAGTTAGTTCTAAAGGAAATCAACCTCGAATATTCATTGATGCTGAAGTTGAAGCTGTAGTACTTTGACCACCTGATACAAAGAGCCAACTCATTGGAAAAGACCCTAATCTTGGGAAGGAATCAGACATGACTTAGAGACTAACAACAACAAGTCTATAAAGTGAAGAGCTGAATAGTTTATGAATTTAACTTGAAAACAAATGTAGATTACTATGAGATTGGGTTGCATGTATATGTTTACATGAAAAATATAAATAATATTGATATTTTAGTGAGCCAGATAATCAAATGTATACTCACTTTACATTATCGTTTAATCCTATAGGTTCTTTTTCTAGCAGTTCTTCAGTAAGAAATGAACTGTCAGTGTATCATAACAGTAGACAAAAACCACCTGCTGAAAAAACAAACCAGTCATCTAAGAATATTGGAAAAAAAGCTGCTCCATTTAAAAAGCAGAAGAGAGCTAACGAAGGCAGCTCAGGAGCACAGGTTTTATATGCTAAAGATTCTGGCGGTTCCCAGAATAAGTCATTAAGCAGTGAAGCAGACCTGGCTAAGAAGAAAAATCCTCATCCTTCTGGGTAATGTCTCTTATATATACAAAGTAATTATTTTTGTTTGACACTTAATAAATGTCTCTGTTACTCAATCATTTATAGCAATATTATGCTAAAGCAATATTAGCATAAAGGAGTCTACAGTCTGACAGACCTGGTAGTAAATCCATGGTGTGTCATTAGCTGAGTGACCACTCAGGCTAAATAGTACTCTTAATTTGTTTACTCATATTAAAATGGGGAATATATATAGCACATAAGGTATGATGATAAATTTAATAGGGTAGGTGTTATTGTCACCTAACAATTCCTTTTTTAAATTATGATATAAACAGATAAAATTTATCATCATAATTATTAAATTAAAAAAATTAATTTATTTGGCTGTATTGGGCCTTCGTTGTGGCATAGGAGATGTTTGGTCATATCTTCTTTGCATCAAAGTTGTGGTGTACAGATTTCCTAGGTGTGGCATGTGGGCTCAGTAGTTAAGGTGCTTTGGCTTAGTTACTCTGCAAGATGTGGGATATTAGTGCTGCAACCAGGGATTGAACCCATGTCCCCTGCATTGCAAGTTGGTTTCTTAACCACTGGACCAACAGGGAAGTCCCCATCATGTTTTTAAGTGTATTGTTTGAGTTGCTTTCTTTTTTATTTTCTTTAATTAATTAATTAATTAATTAATTTTTGGCTGTAGTGGGTCTTTAGTTCTGTGTGTGGGCTTTTTCTAGTTGCGGCAAACAGGGACAACTTCTCTCTAGTTGCCACGCACAAATGTCTCATTGTGGTGGCTTCTCTTGTTGCAGAGCACCTCATCTAGGGTGAGCAGGCTTAAGTAATTGTGGCTTTTGGGTTCTACAACGCAGGCTCAGTAGTTCTGGTGGAAGGTCTTCATTGTCCTGCGTCATGTGAGATCTTGCCAAATCAGGGATTGAACCTATGTCCCCTGCTTTGGCAGACTGATTCTCAATCACTGGACCTCTAGGGAAGTCCAAGTTGCTTTCTTTTAAGTGAGATTAATATAATTTTAGTAATTGGGAATGCATTAATTTTTTTTCTAATAAGATGATAATATTTAACATTTTAGTGCTTATTATTATCAAGTGTTCACTAGATGCTTTCAGTGAATTCTCATCAGTCCTGACAACCTAGTAAATACTGCTCTTACGCATTTTTGCTTTTTGATATAGCATTTGCTTATTCATTCATTCAAAAAATACTTAATGCATATTATGTATGAGAAATTGCAGGTGCTGGGGATGTAGTGATACATGATTAGTATACTCTAAAATATGTTACTATCTGGCATTGGATACTATCTATAAATAGTTCACTGAGTTGTACATTTACCCCCAAGGATTTGCAGTGCTCCCTCTGTCTTATGTCAGACTTCCATATTTATAGTAACTTATTCTTTATAGCAGGAGAAGACAATGGCAACCCACTCCAGTATTCTTGCCTGGAAAATCCCATGGGCAGAGGAGCCTGGTGGCTGCAGTCCATGGGGTCACTAGGAGTTGGAAACAACTGAGCGACTTCACTTTCACAAGTTCATGCATTGGAGAAGGAAATGGCAACCCTCTCCAGTGTTCTTACCTGGAGGATCCCAGGGACTGGGCCTGGGGGCTGCCATCTATGGGGTCTCACAGAGTCTTATACAACTGAAGTGACTTAGTAGCAGCAGCATTCTTTATATCATTTGGTTTTTGTTAAGAATCTTGAGAGGTTGAGAGAATACGTATTAGCTCTATTTTTATGTGTAAGGAAGGTACACTTAAGATAAATAAGTGTACCTAGGTCTTTTATTAACCTAGTTGTTTTTACTTGAATGTGTTAATAATAATAAATCACTGTCTTATTAAACAAAGCAGATAAGCCTTAGTTATGGGCTGAGAGAAATACTAGGGTATAAAAATAAAGTTTTTATATTGAGTTTCTGAATTTGATCTAGTATCCCTATCTTACACATAATGGGACTATTTAGAAACATCCAAAGTTGATAGTTATTACAGTATCTGCTTAGGAACCTGTTGGGTGTCTGGATTCATAGAAAGGAAGATCTTTGAGACATTTGTATAGTCTACTTGCTACATGTAGAAGGTCAAACACATAACTGTCTTGATATTTTACTTGTCATAAGGTGGGAAATCCTGTGGACAGAGGAGCCTGGCGGGCTATAATGCACGGGGTCACAAAAGAGTCAGACGTGACTTAGCAACTAAACAACAAAAAGCATACGTCTCAGCAGTTTCACTTGTATACAGATGTTTTTATCAGCATTATTCATAATAGTCAAAAGGTAGTTTCCCAGATGTCCAGCAATGGATGAAGGGATAATCAAAATATAACAGAATGTGCTTCAAAGAACACCATCAAGAAAGCAAGAATACCAGAGTGAGTTGTCATTTCCTTCTCCAGGGGATCTTCCCTACCCAGGGACTGAACTCATGTCTCCTGCATTGCAGGCATATTCTTTACCACTGAGCCATTAGAGAAGCCGGAGTCACATGATAACTTTACATTATTCTTTGAGGAACTGCAGGATCATTTTGCAAAGCATCTGCACTATTTCATACTCCTATCAGCAGTTGACTTCAGTGACTCCACATCCTTGTCAACATTTGTTGGCTTTTTGATTCTAGCATTCCTAATTGGTATGAAGTTGTATCTCATTGTGATTTTTTATTTTCATTCTGTGAAGACTAAGATCCTCTGTGGATTTTTAATTGGATTGTCTTTTTAAAAAAATTGTATCGAGAAGTCTTTATTTATTCCAGATATAAGTCTCTTTTCAAATAAGTGATATTTTATAATCTGTCATTCTTTGGGTTGTCTCATTTTCTTGATGGTGTTCTTTGAAGCATGAAAGTTGTTTTTTTCTTTTTAATTTTTATTTTTTAATTTATGGAAGTATGCTAACACATTTACAGAAAACTTAGAAAATATAGAGCAAGGTTACATACAGTTCCACTATGTATTACATTTTTTTTAAGTAGATAAATTAAGATTTTTAGTTGGTATTTCAATAAAAACTCAAAAATTAATAGAATGAGTATACAGAGAAGTAGGATATAGTAGACCTGAAAACCACTGTGAACCAATTTAACATAATTAAGATTTATACAATTTTCACACAACAGCAGGATACAGATTCTATTTGAGTTCCTATAGGCTGTAAACTAAGAGACACAGAACCATATCCAGGAATGTAAAACAAAGTGCAAAAATTTAATGGTCTAAAGTTATTGAAATCATACAGTCTGTTCTTTTATTCCTGTGGAATTATATTAGAAATCAGTATCAAAAGATACTTGAAAATAACCCACATATGTTCAAGTATGATGTCACAAGTACAGGGAGACATTTACCAAAAGAGATCTTCAACTTAGCCATTAAAAGCTTCAATAAAGTTAGGCTGAAAAAAGAACACAGAGGAGGATTGCAGAGAAGAAAGCATTTGAATGGGAAATTAGTATAAAATTAAGAAATTAATGTTAAGGATACTTTAAACTTCCCTTCCCTTGTGGGCTTCCCATGTGGCTCAGCTGGTAAAGAATACACCTGCAATGCAGGAGATCTGGGTTTGATCCCTGGGTTGGGAGAAGATCCCCTGGAGAAGGGAAAGGCTACCACTCCAGTATTCTGACTTGAAAAATTCTATGGACTGTATAGTCCATGGGGTTGCAAAGAGTCAGACACAACTGAGCGACTTTCATTCATTCATACTTTAGACAGAATCCCATGTATTTGGAAATTAAATGTCCACTTTTAAATGATGAGTGTATCTAAAAGGCCATAACAAGGAAAATTAGGAAATATTTGTAATAGAATAAAAATGAAAATAGATTTTACCAGAATTTGTTGCATGCAGGTGAAGCTACTCAGTGCAATTAAATACAGTGTGGAGCAGCCTTGAATAAGGTATGAAAACAAATAATGGGCAGTAGCATAAAGTTTTGTGAATTTGAACAAAATCTGTACTTTAGTTAATAATACTGTATCACTTGTTAATTTTCTTTTTTTTTTCTTTTTTTTTTTACAACATAGTATTCAGAATTGGATTAGAAGTTGCGATCCTCAAAATTTTTTTTAAATCACTAAGATAATAAATTTTCTAGACTTTTAGCAGTAATACTAGATGCCAAAATACATGGAACTATGTCAAAGTTTTGAGTGAATACAAATTAGAAATTTAGGACTCTATTCATACTAAGTCAAACAAATGGAATCAAAATGTCATAAATTTTTTTGGTTTGGCAAAAATTCATAAATTTTCTAAAATATAATATTATACATACTGTATATATATATACACACACACAAAAGCTTTCTTAATACCAGAAGCACAAAAGTTTTAAATTTTGATAAAATCCCATTTATCTGTTTTGTCTATCATTGCTTTTGTTGCTGTTGGTATTTTGGTGTCATATCTATGAATTCTTTGTTCAAGTTCATGAAGATTTACCCCTATGTTTTTTCTAAGAGTTTTGTAGTTTTAGCTCTTAAATTCTTTGATCCAGTTTGAGTTAAGTTTTCTATATACTGTAGAGTCCAACCCTGTTCAGTTGTCCCATAACTGTTTGTTGAAAAGACATTTTTCCCCCATTGAATAGTCTTAGAACCCTTTTTGTAGATCAACTGACCATAGATATATGGGCTTATTTCTGAATTTTCAATTTTATTCTGTTGTTTACATATCAGTTGTTCTAGAGCCACACTGTCTTGATAATCATTGGTTAGAGGTAAGTTTTGAAATCAGTAAGTGTGGGTTTTCTTTTTTTAGGAATATTTTGGCTATTCTGGATCTTGCAATTCCATATAAGTTTTAGAATCAGCATGTCAATTTCTGCAAAGATGTCAGAATTCTGATATGGATTGCTTTGAATCTGTTGGTTTAAGGAATATTGCTGTCTTAACAGTGTCTATTGATCCATGAATAGGGTTGTTTTTCCTATTAGTTAGGTCTTTTTAAATGTCTCTGAACAGTGTTTTTGTAATGTAAGTTTTATATTTCCTGTTGTTAATTTCACTCCTAAGTATCCCTTTTGATGCTGTTGTAAATGGAATTGCTTTTTAAATATTACTTTTGGATTGATCAGTGCAAATGTATAGAAATTCATTTGATATTTTTATGTTGATCTTTATCCTGCAGTCTTGTTGAACTCATGTATTCTGATAGCTTTTAAAAATAGATTTTATAGGACTTTCTAAGTAAAAGGTCTTGAATGTCATTTGTGAGTAGTGATAGTTTTACTTTTGTTTTACAATCTGAATGCTTTTTCTTGCATTATAGCTCTGGCTAAAGTCTTTAATACTGGGCTCAGTAAGAGTGGCATGGTAGACTTCTTTGTCTTGTTCTTAATCTTAACAGGAACACATCCAGTCTTTCACCATTTAATATGTTTTTAGCTGTGGGGTTTTTGTAGATGTCTTTTTATCAGGTTGAGGAAGTTCCTTTTTATTCCTAGTTTGTTGAGTGTTTTTTATAGTGAAAAAATGAGTTTTGTCAAATGCCTTTTTTTTTTTTGCATCAGTATATTGAGGTGACCATGTTATACTTTTTTTTTATAATTGATAAAATGTACTCCATTAGTTGGTTTTTGGCTTAAACCAAACATGCATCTCTAGTATAAATCCTGTTTGATCAAGACACATAATTCTGTTTTTATGTTGCTAGCATTTTGTTGAGGGGTTTTGTTTTCTTTTGGTCTGTAGTTTTCCTGTGATTTTTTTTTGTGCAGTTTTGGTATCTGGATAACACTGACTTCATAAAATGAGTTGGGAAGTGCTTTTCTATTATTTTGGAAGAGTTTGTGAAGAAGTTCTGTTAAGTCTTTGAATGGTGGTAGAATTCAGTGGTGAAATCATCTGGGCAGTTTTCTTTCTACTGATTTATTCTCTAATTAAGCCTTTTGAAATTGATTGTTTTTTTCTTGAATCAGTATTGGCAATTCTTGTGTTTCTAGGAATTTGTCCATTCCACTCTAGTTATCTAATTTGTTGGTATACAGTTGTTTATAGTATTTTCTAGCAGTCCTTTTGTTTTGTTTTGTTTTAACTGATGGTAGGACCTAGAGGGAGACTAGAACCTCCAAAAACAAATTATCAAAGAATACTCAGAAGTTTGCATGCTCTTTAGTTATATTGCAGTTTTATCCCCACAATGATAAGAATAAGTTGGTAGACTGAGTTAAGAAACAAAACATGGGATTTGTAAGGGAGATGTGAGAGAAGAGAATTATATAATCTAGGAATAATGTATCTTGTTTGCATGTATTTGCAGTAAGCTAACTAGTTGGTAGCTACCAAAGAGGTGAGCCTATGTTCCTCTGAACAGTACTCTTTGTCAGGAGACTGGGTAGAGATATGAAAGAAAACAATTTCAGTTCTTAAAGGATTTTCAGCAAAAGCTGTGATAGATTAACTTCCTGATAGCTCAGTTGGTAAAGAATCTACCTGCAATGCAGGAGACCTCAGTTCCATTCCTGGCTTGGGAAGATCTGCTGGAGAAGGGATCGACTACCCGCTTCATTATTCTTGGGCTTCCCTGGTGGCTCAGCTGGTGAAGAATCCACCTGCAGTGTGGGAGACCAGTTTCAATCCCTGGGTTGAGAGGATTCCCTGGAGAAGGAAAGGGCTACCTACTTCAGTATTCTGCCCTGGAAATTCCATGGACATGGGGTTGCAAACAGTTGGACACCCCTGAGTGACTTTCACTTTCCTACATCATAAGCTTCCTGTAGGTAATTACTCCCAGTTAGTCACTTCTATCTTAGTTAGGTCAGGCCTTTATCATTTCTTATATCACAATTTTTAAAATTAAAACTTTTAGTAGATTCTAAAATCAGATTTCCTTCCTGGACTAGTTGTTAAGTTTTAGAACCTGAACAAGATTATCTAATATTTGTGAGTATTGTATTGTCTACCCACCTGTGTTATGTTTATGGAAGAACTAATTTTTGAAGAAATGTGAACAATTACATACTTTTCATTTTCATAGAGATACAGGAAGCTCAAAGAATCAAGATAGTATGGCTGCACAAAATGTTCATAAAAAGTCTCAAATGAATGTATATACATGCACAACACCAACAAAGTCAAACTTGGATTCTGGAGAGCCTGGGACTTCAGTTTTGGAAGGAAGGTATGCATGTGTCCTGAGGATAATAGAATTTACTCACTATATTCGTTACCCATTGAGAATAACAAAGTACTCCCAAAGGTTCATTTTAATTTTGTTAGTGCCTTGCAAACATTGTTTCACAGTTTCTGTAGTAGAAATCTGAGAATGACTTAGCTGGCTAGTTCTGGCTCAGGGATTCTTATGAGGTATAGCAATCAAGATATCTATCTAGTTTGCAGTCCTTTGCCTGGTTAGAGCATAGAGGATCCACTTATTAAGTGGCTTGCTCACAGGTTATTAGCTGGAGGCCAGAGTTTCTTTGTCATGTGGCTGTCTCCACTGGGGTATTCAATAAGGCAGCTGGCTTCCCACAAAGCAGATGATCCAAGTGAAAGTGTGACTGTGACAGAGGTCATAGTCTTTTAATGATCTAGTCTTTGAAGTCTTGGATTTTATTCTGTTTAGAAACAAGTCACTTAGTCTATATCATACTCAGAAGGGAGTTAGAATGGGGCTGTAGTTTTTTTTTCTTTTATTGAAATTAGTTGATTTACAATGTTGGATTAGTTTCAGGTATATAGCAAAATGATTCATATATATATATGTATTATTTTTATATTCTTGAAAGAAGTGTTATCTAAGAATTTGTCGATGTATGTTTAAAGAGAGCATACTCAGCAAGTAAATAAAATAACCCTACTCTCATAATAACGGAAGTCATAAACCTTTTCAAAATAAAGGAATGGTAAATAATAGCAAATTTTCAGACTTTAAAGGGATAACTAAGATTTCTTTACTGTTTGAGAGCCCTTAACTACTAGGCCTGTCCTGGGCTCATAATAGGAGGATGAGGATCTAGAACTGGGATAAACCAAGTCATCTCTGAACAATTTTAAATTACTTGTTTTTGCTGGTAGTTTAAAAAAAAATTAAGATTAGCTGATTTATTTCTAATGATTTGATTTTTATCAAAGTGTGTTATTAACTTGAATGTGTAACTCTGACTCATGAGTTAGTTTAAAGGTTGTAAAATTCAGTGTTATTTTGTTTAAATCAAATGTGGGATTAAATTGTACATTTTTAGACTTTTTGTTTTATGAATGAAGTAGGTATAGTCTTAATGTCCTATAACATCATTACTGGTTTTATAAGAAAAAAAATCTTTTTTGCAGTTTTAAGAGAAAAATGACCACAAAGATAGCTATATTAAATTGATATATTACAAGCACAAATTTTGTGGTTTCCTTTTTTTTCTTAAGTGGACCTTTTCAGCTCAAGAATTATTTAACGTCTGGAAAGAACAATTCAGATGTGGATGATAATGTAGTTCAGGAAATTTTGAGTAAGTTATGATTTATTTTCTACTGTCTTGATTTTTATAGCATTATGGATATGGAGTAAGGTGTGCTGTTTTTTGTTTTTTTTATTTATTTGGCTGAACCAGGTCTTAGTTGCAGCATGTGAACACTTAGTTGCAACATGTGGGATCTAGTTCCTGATCAGGGATTGAAGCTGGGCCCCTTGCGTTGGAAGCCGGACTCCTAGCCACTAACCACCACCAGGGAAGTCCCTGTGCTGTATTTCATTTAAATTATCACCATTGACATTTTTATGGCAAAAATGTATTGAGTACCTACCCTTAAGAGCCTTATTTTATGGTTAGAGATTTGTAAAACCTTACAACTGGGTGCTAGAGGGAGGGAGGGAAAGATAAAGAGTAAGATGAATGACAGTCCTTTCTTTGAAGTAGAACATAATATAATTGGCATTTAAGGTGCCTACTCCAGTATTTTAAAGTGTCAGGCTGATAAGAGTATAAATGAAGAAAGATTTGCCATATATTGATGATTACTGAAGCTAAATGTTGAAGTTTTTAAAAATGCCTCTTTATAGAGAGTTTTATAATTTTTTATACCCCTAAAGGATGTTCTTGACATATGATCTTTTATATGTTTTTTTCTTTCCAAATTCACTAACTTTTTCCTTTTAAATAATTTTTTCTCTCTCTATTTAGATTTTTTATTATTTTTCCCTACCAAGTAGAATGCTTTTTATATTTATTTTTCTACTTTTAATTTGGTAAAGAGTTTGAATTTTCTGGAGTATAGTTTTAGTTAAAAAAATTTTTTTTTAATAGAGTGTTTTTACTGTTGTATACTCTAAATTTCAGTGGTGATTTTTCTTTGACACAAATGTTTTTTAAAAGAGTACATTAATAAAGAGCTTGGTTTCCATAGTCAGGAACCTGGAAGTGAGTCTAGCTTTACCCTTAGCTTTGTTATCTTGAGTAAGGTTTTTAAGTGTTCTTAGCTTCAGCTTCCTTATTTATAAAATGATGATACCAGTTCTCATCGTATGAATTGATCCAAAGAGGAATGTACATTTTTTGCTTAGTTTCTTTTTTAATATATTATTTTATTTGGTTTTGTCGAGCCTTAGTTGCGGCACGTTGGATCTTCATTGAGTCATGGGCGATCTTTTGTTGTGGCACATGATCTCTAGTTGTGTGTGCAGGCTTGTTGCCTCGCAGCATATGGGATCTTAGATCTCTGACCAGGGCTTGAAACTGCATTGGCTGCCTAGGAAGGCAGATTCTGAACGACTGGGTCACCAGGGAAGTCCTCTGCCTAGTTTTAATACTGGTGTATGTTAAACATGCAGTGTTCACTGTTATCCTAAGAAGTTGTGTTTTGTTTTGTTGTTTATAGTTTCTAGTTTTGATTCATTGTTCTAGATAACTTTGGCCTATATTATTAATTCTTTGAATATGCTTAGAACACATAACTCATGGAAGAATTTCATAATTCTTCTGTGGATTCTTAAAAATACTACTACTTTTTGTGTACATGCATATGTGCTAAGTGTTTTCAGTTGTGTCTGACTCTTTGTGACTCTTTGGACTGTAGCCCACCAGGCTTCTCTGTTTATGGGTTCTCCAGGCAAGAATACTGGAGTGGGTTGCCATGCCCCCTCCCACGGCATCTTCCCAACCCAGGGATTGAACCCACATCTGTTATGTCTCCTGCATTGGCAGGTGGGTTCTTTACCACTAGCGCCACCTGGGAAACCCCTTTTTGTGTACAGATGTGGATGAAAATATGTATATACACTCATTATTAATGTAAGTGAATATATATTTTAGTATACTTTGAATATTAAATATTTAAATTCTTAAATATTTATGGAATATTATGGAATACTTACTGTACATTCTTCTACAGGAAAAAGATAAGAAAATTTGTGGTTTGTTGAGAGTAAGAAAATAAAGTACAGATCTTTGGGGTAGAAAATAGGAATTAGATTTTTAAGTAGATGGGCAGAAAAAGTCTTACTGAAGAAGTGATAATTTGAACAGAGATATGAGAGGTGTTGGAGAAGACTCTTGAGAGTCCCTTGGACTGCAAGGAGATCCAACCAGTCCATTCTGAAGATCAGCCCTGGGATTTCTTTGGAAGGAATGATGCTAAAGCTGAAACTCCAGTACTTTGGCCACCTCATGCGAAGAGTTGACTCATTGGAAAAGACTCTGATGCTGGGAGGGATTGGGGACAGGAGGAGAAGGGGACAACGGAGGATGAGATGGCTGGATGGCATCACTGACTCGATGGACTTGAGTCTGAATGAACTCCGGGAGTTGGTGATAGACAGGGAGGCCTGGCGTGCTGCGATTCATGGGGTCGCAAAGAGTTGGACACGACTAGTGACAGAACTGAACTGAACTGTTGAGAGAGGTGAGAAATCAAATGATGCAGCTGTATGGGAAAATAGTGCTCCATGCACACAGAAGATAAGGACAAAGGTTTTGATATGGTAAAGACTCAGTTCTGATTGAAAAACACCAAGGTGGCTGGGAAGGAGCGGGGGCGGGGGGGGGGGGGGTGGGAGAAGAGATTGAAAGGAGAAAAGTAATAGGAGATGATGTCACAGAGGGAACAAGAATCAAAGATCTTACACAATGTTGAAGACTACTATGAGGATTTGGGCTTTACCAATGGGTATGGGAAGCCACTGGAGGATTTTGAGCAGAGAGACGTGACTAACCTATCATTATGGCTGCTGTAGACTACATGTTAGGGGTGGACTAATGAGTTCAAGGAGTCAAGTCTAAGGTTGGAAGCAGGAAGACTAGTTGGTGAAACTTGTAATTCCTTTTTCTTTTTTTTAATTTTTGTGTAATTTCATAAACAATGTTTAACACATTACTGCTTATGTTTGGCTTTCTTGTGTCTGTGTTTCTGCGCTTCTGAGTCGGTGGTCTTCTTTTTGTTCCTGTTCCTGTTTTTCACGTTATGTGTTTCATAGTAGTGTACTCCGACTTCTAGATCACTGCTGCCGTGCTTCTCGCCTCCTCTCCTTAGATGTAAGCATCCTGTGAGTTTTGTCTGGCTGCTCCTCTTCCCTCTGTGCCTTCCTCTTCTTTCCCCTTTTGGGGAGTGCTGTGTCATCTACATCTTCAGCTTTTCTTTTTAATCCCTGTGTGAGGTGGTAGCTTGGACTAGGGTGGAAGCAGTGGAAGGTGGAGCGAGCAGAAGTAGGATTTTAGGTATTTTTGGTGGTAGAGTCAACATGATTTCCTGATGGATGGGACGTAGGGTGTAAAAAAAGTGAGGTGTCAAGGATAAAGAACTTTAAATTTTGGGCCCTGGACCCCTGAACAAATGGCATCATTTCTTGATTTGGAGACCACTAGAGAAGGAGCAGACTGGGGTGGAAAACAACAGGATCTTAAATATGGACATTCTGTGTTTTATATTACTCTGATTCTTTGTATCCTTACCACTTGTGAGGTCCATTAAGGACTGCCAGAGTTAAAACCTTTCCTTTGCAACCTTTCCTCTGTCTGTCTCTGGTATTTCCTACAGTCATTGCTATGTACATTTCAGTGCTATTACTGAGCATATAAATTTGCATATGGAATGTACCTATTTTACTCAAATTTGCCTTCTTTATGTTTTTTACTTTGTAGTCTGTTTTTTAATATTAACATTGTGATTCCCTACTGTCTTTTGTTTGTTTCTTAGATTTTCATTCTTCCCTTTACTTTTTTTCTGTCAGTATTTTTTTCTTTTAATACATGTTTAGTGAATATGCTTTGTTACTTCTTTGTAAAGTTGGTAGTCAGTCTCATGTGCTAGCAAGCAAGCACTCAAATTTTTTTTTTTTAATACAAGAAACAACTAGTCAAATAGTGAGAGTCTTGAGTCAGTCTTTTTTCCTTTAAGCTATTTGGCTATTGCTCTTTTTCCCTCATGATAGCTAATGCTTATGAGTAGATATTTTAAACCAGTCTTACTTCTTTTTTCCTTTGTAGATAACCTGTTTCTTTCATTTTTATGCTTATTAGGCTTTGTTAGTCTTTGAAATTCTGGAATTATCTCTCTTTCTCTTTTTCTCTTATACTTTTTTGGGAAATAATTTCAGATCTACTCAAATACCATATTGTCTTCATCCAGATTCCACAGTTGTCAACATTTTATAATATTTGTTTCATCTTCCTGTCACCTCTACATAAGTGTTTGTATATGTTTATTAGTCTTTTTCTGGACTGTTTGGGGAGCAAGACCCATACATATTATTATGTATAAGTGTGCAGACATGATACAAGACAAGAACATAATCACTCTTCAGTGATCCAAGTCAGAAAATCACCGTTAATAGGACACTAGTCTTCCTTCATTGAGTCCATACAAATTTTATCAGGAGTTCAATCAGTATTCCTTTTTCTCTCTGGTTCAGGATCCATTCTAGGATCATGGGTTGTTTAGCTTTGATGTCCCTTTGGTTTCCTTAAGTGACAGTTCTTTAGGCTTCTTTCCTGACCTTGACACTTTTTAAAGACTACAAGCTTTTCATTCTTTAGCATGAAAGTGCATGAAAGTGAAAAGTGAAAGTGAGGTCACTCAGTCACATCTGACTTTTAGTGACCCCATGGACTGCAGCCCATCAGGCTCCTCTGACTATGGGATTTCCCAGGCAAGAGTATGGGTTGCCATTGCCTTCTCTGACCTTCAACCTGAGTCTGTCTAATACTCCTTCATAATCAGATGCGAGCCACGCATATTTGACAGAAATGCTACAGAAATGATGCTTTTGTGCATCATGTTAGGAGGTATATAGTGATGACCCCAGAGAAGGCAGTGGCAGCCTACTCTAGTACTCTTTTGCCTGGAAAATCCCATGGATGGAGGAACCTGGCAGGTTGCAGTTCATGGTGTTGCGAAGAGTTGGACACGACTGAGCGACTTCACTTTCACTTTTCACTTTCATGCATTGGAGAAGGAAATGGTAACCCACTCCAGTGGTCTTGCCTGGAGGATCCCAGGGGTGGGGGAGCCTGGTGTGCTACCGTCTATGGAGTTGCACAGAGTTGGACACGACTGAAACGACTTAGTAGCAGCAGCAGCAGCAGCAGTGCTGACCTGTCTTCTACTGGTGATTTTAATCTTCATCACCTGTTCAAGGTACTGTCTTCCAGGTTTCTCCACTTAGATAGGGTTTTTCTCTTTGGTAATTTGTAAGTATTTTGTGGAATGGTATTTTGATACTATTTTAATAACTTGTCCTTTTCAAACTTACCAATATTCATATCTTTTGAAAAATCCCACCTGAATTCACTAATGATGGTACCAAATTACTATTTTATACTTTCCTAATTCTTTCTCTATTAATTAGTTTGCATGTTAAACATTTATTCATTATTCATTTATTTATATTATAAAGACTATTACTAGGTTCCTATTTTATTCAGTGGGTTGTAATATTTATGATTTGTTCTGGTACTCAAATTGTGCCAGATTTGGCTAGGAGGAAGCATATCTTCAGCTGGCCCTTGTGATCTTCTGTCATGTTTCTATCTTTTTTTTTTAATGTTTTTATTTTTTAGCATAAGATGTTCCAGGCTCTTTTCCTTGTCTCTACTCTGGAATCAGTTATTTCTCCAAAAGAACCTGGTGGAGGGATGACATTTACAAACTTAGATCTGGGTACTAGGCGTCCTCATTTTCACTAGGATATTACTGCTTCTAGGCTCTCAGTGGACTGAGATAGGCAATAGATACACACATACATGTACACTGTACATACATAAGCATCTATATCTATTTTTGTGTTTATTCAGGCAGTCCCTGGCTCTACTGCTCTTTGTTTCATTGTGCTTTACAGATTTTGCATTTTTTACAAATTGAAGTTTTATGGCAACTCCATATCAAACAAGTCTATTGGTACCATTTTTCCAGTGGCATTTGCTCATTTATTGTGTCTGTGTCACGTTTTGATAATTCATGTGATGTTTCAGTATTATTATGGTGATCCATGATCAGTGGTCTTTGTTACTATTGTAAAAACTTCTGACTTACAGAGGACTCGGGATGATGTTTAGCAGTTTTTAGCGATAAGGTATTTAAAATACATTGACTTTTTTTAGACATGACACTTGTACAGACTTAACAGACTACATTATAGTGTAAACATAATGTATTGGGAGACAGATATAATGTATTGGGAAACAAATATTGAGGGGAAATAGTGTAAACATAATGTATTGGGAAACAAAAAGTTCATGTGACTCGTTTTATTCATGTGACTCGCTTTATTGCCAAATTTGTTTTATTGCAGTGGCTCAGTGGTAAAGAACTCGCATGCTAATGCAGAAGATGCAAGAGATGAGGGTCCAGTCCCTTGGTCGAGAAGATCCCCTGGAGAAGGAAATGGCAACCCACTCCAGTACTCTTGCCTGGAGAATTCCATGGACAGAGGAGCCTGATGGGCTACAGTCCATGGAGTCGCAAAGAGTTGGACAGGACTGAGTGACTAAGCATGCATGCACTGGAAGCACACTCTCAATATCTCTGAGGTGTGTCTGTATTTAAAAACCATGCATGCACATCAGTACCTCCAACTCCAGTCCAACACATTTGAAAGACTTTTCCTTTTCCATTTTAATAAACCCTTTCTCAAAGATACTGAGAAGTCTGACTCCCATTATCTTCAGTATATTTGCTCATTTGCTTTGCTCCTTCTTTGGCCCCAACAGCTGCCTCCAAGGCAAACTGCTTTAGTAAATTTCCAAGAATTACTAGCTCTCCACTTGTTCTAGTGGGAATTACATGGGAGACTGGATTTTTCTTTTTTCTTTTTTGGTAATAGCTTTATTAAGATAGGGTTTCCCTTGTGGCTTTATTAAGATAGGGCTCCCTTATTAAGATATTCTATACATACCATACAGTTAATCCATTATAATATATGTAATTCAGTAATTTATAACTATCACCACAGCAGATTGGACTCCCCTGATGGGTCAGTGGTAAAGAATCTGCCTGTGGATGTAGGAGATGTAGGGTATGCAAGTTTGATTCTTGGGTCAGGAATTTCCCCTAGAGAAGGAAATGGCATCCCATTCCAGTATTCTTGCCTGGGAAATCCCATGAACAGAGGAGCCTGATGGGCTACAGTCCATAGGGTTGTAAAGAGGTGGGCATGACTGAGCACACATGCAAAAAAAAACTAAACAGTAAATATTAGAACATTTTCATGATCCCCAAAAAGAAGCCCCCTACTCTTCAGCTGGGAATAAAATGAAAGCTTAGACCTGCTTTTCAGAAAATGTATGCTATATAAAAATTGTATTAAAAATCTCAGGTGGCTCATTTTATGTTCACTGTTGATAATTTCAGATTGCTGTATAACTTACTATCGAAATCTTAGTGCATTAGTTTAATGATTTATCTCTCATAGTTCTGTGGGGTGACTTAACTGGACAGTTCTCATTTTGCCTCTTTCATACTTTTATAGTTAGATGCAAGCCACTGGGGCTGGAGTCATTTGAAAGGTCAGCTGGGCTGGAAGTTCACAGTGACTTATTTACTTATATATTTGATACTCAGCTAGGGTGGCTGAAATAACTGAGGGTTGGCCAAGCATCTCTTTTCCTTCACTTGGCCTTTCCACATGGTTGTTTTGGGTTTCCTCACAGCACAGCAGTCTTGGGATAGTCAATCTTCATAATGGTGACTGTCTTTCCCCAGACTGAAGTTCCAAGAGATCTAAGTGGAACCTGAATGTCTCCTGAGCAATTAGCCTTCAAACTCAGAATGTCACTTCTGCTGCATTTCATTAGTCAAGCAACTCAGTGAGGCCAGTGTTTCAAGGAGAAGACAATCAAAGTTTGTTGATAAAGGAAAAGAATTAATGACTGCTATGTTTAGATGCTGTTTGCCACACTAAAGTTGAGAACCCTTGACCTAATTGTCACTCTGCCAACTAAATTCAGTACACTTGTCCTGTTTTAGAACTTAAAGAATCATAGATTGCATTATTAACTCAGCAGTTGTTCATAATCACACCCAGCATTTTTATCCACCCAGTGGCTTATTTCACTTGAAGCCTACAAGCAATTTAAAACTTGTTTGTTTTTGTTACTTGTAACCATTATCCTCTTAAGATATATTCATTGTAACAAAAGCTGTAGACATGTTATTGTGGTTTCATTAGCTTTTCATCCTGAGCAGTGGAAAGCAAAGAGAGTAATAAAATGTATTATTGGGGTTGAATTTTTTTATTTTAATATTTATTCTGAAGTTGACCTAGTACATACTTTAACTCAACATGAAATGAGGAGCCATTGCTCATGACATTTCTTTTGCAATTTACAGATGATTCAAGAGGAGAAATATCTGATTCCACACCAGAGAGCAAGATGCATCACAAATTAGGTAAGATTATTTTTCCCTTAATATTTTCATATTATTATAAAACCTCTGTTTCTAAATATAGTTTAATTTTTTCTCAAGTGGGGGAAATTTATTTAGATTAATTGTCAGGTAATGTAAAACTTCATATTTCATTTCATTAACTCATGGTAAATCATCACATGCCACAGAGTTTCTTTATTGTCCATTTATAAATCTTATAATCCACTCACTCATTGCCCAGTAGTAGGGAGCTGATCTTACCTAATGTAAGAAGCAACAGTAGAGCATTCTATAAAATGTAACTTCTGGATAGATGGCATCCATGACAACTTCTCTCATTTTTTTCCAGCTCACGCCTAAACAAAGCAGTAACTAGGATAAGTAAGCCAGGAGCTAAGGAACCCATGGAGAGGCCCCTTGGGAATTAAGATTCATGCAACCTCTCATGTTTGCAGAATTGGAGTGGCTTTTTGTTTTTCTCCCTATACTTAAGGCTTCTGCATTTATACTTGATGAGAACCTATAGGGATGAAGCTTTCTCTAATTGCTTCCACTAGAACCTCACATCTTGTCAGTTAGTATTTTGTGGGTCCATGTGAAGAGAGACTGCTGTACTTCTCAGTGTTTAATTCTTAGCTTCCTAGGTGGTGCAGTGGTGAAGAATCCACCTGCCATTGCAGATGATGCAAAAGGTGTAGCTTCTATCTCCCGATTGGAAAGATCCCCTGGAGTAGGAAATGTCAACCCACTCCAGAATTCTTGCCTGGAAAATGTCATGGACAGAGGAGCCTGGTGGGCTGCAGTCCATGAAGTCACAGAGTCAGACACAACTAAGTGTATGCGTGCGCACACACACTTGCTTGACTTGGAGTGGAATATGCTGTGAGTCGGAGTAGGCAAAGAGAAATAAAATTGTCCTTGAGAGGGTCTACAGCCACACAAGAGAGAAAAATCAACAGTACACAAATTATAGTAAGCCAGAACCTTTGTAGATAAATAACAGTTTTAACAATGAGGGAAATATGAGTATTTTCAGAAATTTAGTTATGTCGCAGAAGGCTTTCTGGTTGGTAAAGCATAATTTTTCAGTTTAGAAAATAAATACATCAACTGCTAAATGAAGATGAATACTGCTGAGTTCTAAATTAGTAGCTGGTGTTGACATGGAAGAAATTTATCAGAACAGAAATACAAAAGAGATTGAAACCATGAGGAAAAAATAGGCAATGGAAATAGCTTGGAGACAACATATAAAAAATGCAAATAATAGAATTTTCAGAAAAAATGAAAAATTAAAATACTACTTAAAACTTTCCTGGAATAAAGATAGGCTTGATCTGTAATTTGAGAGAGTTTATCAGCTGCCAGTAAAAAGTAATGAAGAATATACACCTCTAGATAGAACTGAATAAAATTCCTAAATTTCAAGGATAGAGGAAGCTTCCAGACAGAAGTTACATACAAAGGAGGAAAAAAAAAAAAAGACTAGCATTATTCATCTGTGTAACTCTGGAAAAATAAAATAGCCTACTTTCAGAAATGTATTATAATCCATGTTATAACTAGCCAAGATATCTACTGATAACTGAATCTATTTTGCACATAATGCAGGATTATCATCCTCCATGGAAAATAGCCATGTAAGGTTACTTTACCAAGTAGCATATAAATCAGGACTGTGTTCAAAGAGAGGAGAGAATCGGGAATGATTCTCAATATATGGTTAAATTTAAGTAATGTATACATTTTCTGTTGCCATGTACCAAATTACTACAGATTTAGTGGTTCAGACATGTTGTTATCCTGTGGTTTCCATTGGACAGAAGTTCAGGTACAAACTAGCTGGATTCTCTATTAAAGGGTTTCACAGGCTTCATTCAAAAGTGTCAGCCTGGACCATGGTCTTATCTGAGCTCAAGATCCTCTTTCAAGCTCATGTGGTTGTTAGGAGAATTCAGGTCCTTGGCACTGTAGGGCTGATATACCTGTTTTCTTTGTATCTGTGAGCCATGGGCCTCTACTCTTAATTTCTAGAGGTCACCTGCAGTTCCTTGCCTCATAACCCTTTTCATAGACTCTTTTCTCAGTGTGACAGCTTGCTTCTTCAAAGTGAGCAAGGAATAATTTTTCTCTGCTTCTGCTAGATAGTGTCTTATGTGTAGAATGATGACATAGTCACAGGAGTGACTTCCCATTGCTTTTGCCATATTCAGTTGAGTATATCATAGGTTCCACATGTATCCTAGGGAAGGAATGTCTCATTGCTCACACCCGAGAGTGTGTCTACTGCTTAATGCTAATATGATTGAGGATTTATAAGTACTTAGTAAGAATTTTTGCAATGATAGTTTGAAATCTGCACTATCTTAACAAAACTTGGTATAATGGGGAGGAGAGTAGGAGTGGCAGAAGAGTGATAAAAGTAGTCTAAAAGTTCTGTTTTACTAAGTGAGAGAAGAAAGATGATATCTTGGTAAGGAATATAGTTTTTAATATAATCATAGAGAAATAAATATTATTTGAATGTCAGGAATAGGAAGGTAAATTAGACTGAAAAAGCCCAGTAAAATTTTGAAATGACCAAGGTTTGGAGTACAGGGAAAGAAATGGTATTCTGACCAAACTAATGAAAAGGAGGGAGAAAAAAAAATATTGATGTAAAATAACAAGTAAATATAAAGTAAAATGGAAGGAATAA
>SJYC01128517.1:0-15072 GCA_006408675.1 Madoqua kirkii | reverse complement strand
ATATAAAATGCATTGTGCAATTGAGATGGATATATTTGTAATTGTTATGTTTTAAAGTTTCTGTGTTGTATATTTGTTTCAGTAAACATCAAACTTCCATATGTATCTTTAATTTTTCCACAAATATGCACATAACCTGTAGTAATGCCCATATTCATAGTTTTTAATAACATGAAAGGAATACCAAAATCACTGCTTTTGGGAATATACAGACAAACCTCGGAAATGTCATGGGTTTGATTCCAGACCACCACAATAAAGCAGATATTGTAATAAAGTGAGTCATGAGTTTTCTGATTTCTCAGTGTATATAAAAGTTATATTTACATTATGCTATCACCTGTTAGGTGTGCAATAGTTTTATGTCTAAAAATTAATGCATATACCTTAAGGAAGCTAACTGTTATTGATTCCTTCAGTGAGTCGTCATCATTTTTCTGGTGGTGGGTCTTGGCTTGATGTTGATGGCTGCTGACTGATCAAGGTACTGGTTGCTGAAGTTTGGAGTGGCTGTGGCAGTTTTTAAAAATAAGACAGCAACTTTTTTCTAGTTACTATGTCATGAGGCATCATGAGCAGTGAAGTCTCCTGTGACACCCTGTATGAGACAGTGCAGAAAGTCCTACATGGGAATCAACACAAGTGCCAAAATATTCTGGAAATGGATCTTCAGATCAGCCTGAAGAACTGTGACCTCAGAAGGACAAATACTTTTCAGCACTGTCAGGCTTAAGTTCATTCCCCTTACCAAGTTCTCCGTATATGTTCTGGGAGATCAGCAGCATTCTGATGAAGCTAAGGCTGTGAATGAATCTCCCACATGAATATCAAGGCACTGAAGAAACTCAAGAATAGAAAACGGGTCAAGAAGCTAGCTAACGAGTATGGCTTTTTGGCTCCAGAATCTCTGTTTAAGTAGGTCCCACAAATCCTGGGCCCACGCCTGAGTAACATTGGCAAATTTCCTTCCTTGGTAATCCACAATGAGAACATGATGGCCAAAGTTGATGACGTTAAATCCATGATCAAGTTCAGATGAAGATGATGCGTGTCTGTCAGTGGCTGTTGGCCATGTGAACATGATGGATGATGAGCTTGTGTACAACATCCACTTAGTTGTTAACTTTCTGATGTCATTGCACAAGAAAAACTAGCAGAATGTCCAGTCTTTGTACATTAAGAGCACCATAGGCAAGCCCCAGCATCTGTACTAAGGCACAGCTTAACGATACTGCCACCATTAGGGAAAAAAAAAAAAGACAACAGTGATCAATTGCTGCATCTATTAACTTCCTTTCCCAAATGATTTCTCTGTAACATGCCAGTGTTTTTTGATAGTTTTCCATATAGAAGAACTCACAAAAATTGTACTCAGTCCTCTCAAATCTTGCTGTTGCTTTATCAGTGATAAAATTCTAAATTCTTTGTTGTCATTTTAAACAGTCCTGTCATTTGACAGTCTTTCTGACATTTTCACCTGGAATAAATTCCATGTCAAGAAACAAACTTCTGTTCTCATCCTTAAGCAACCTTGATCTTAGGATATCTTAGGATATTGTAGCAGTTGTCACATTGCTTCAGACTCTGCTTTTTATTCTAGTTCTCTTGCTGTTTCCACCACATCTTCAGTTCCTTCCTCCACTAAAATCTTGAACCATTCAGTAATCCATGAGGGTTGTGATCAACTTCTTCCAGACTTCTGTGTTCAAGTTGATATTTTGACCTCTCACCATGAATCACAAATGTTCTTAATGGCATCCTTTCCAGAAGGTTTTCAAATTGTTTTGCTCAGATCCATTGGAGAATTCACTATGGCAGCTATTGTTCAATAGCTAAATTGTGTCCAATTCTTTGCGACCCCATGGACTGCAGCCCACCAGGCTTCCCTGTTCTTCATTTTCTTCTGGAATTTGATCAAACTCATGTCCATTGAGTCAGTGATGCCATCCAGCCATCTCATCCTCTGCTGCCTCCTCCTCCTCCTGCCCTCAATCTTGCCCAAAGTATTGGAGCTTTGCCATCAGTCCTTCCAGTGAATATTCATGATTGATTTCCTTCAGGATTGACTGGTTTGATTTCCTTGCTGTCCAAGGGACTCTCAAGAGTCTTCTCCAAAACCACAATTTGAAAGCATCAGTTATTCAGCACTCAGCCTGCGTTATGGTCCAACTCTCACATCCACACATGACTACTGGAAAATCCATAGCTTTAACTAGATGGACTGTTGTTGGCAAAGTGATGTCTCTGCTTTTCAATACACTGTTTAGCATCTTAATACAGTGTTCAGTTCAGTTGCTCAGTCGTGTCCGACTCTTTGCGACCCCATGAACTGCAGCACGCCAGGCCTCTCTGAGCATCAACTCCCGGAGTTTATCCAGACATACGTCCGTTGAGTTGGTGATGCCATCTAACCATCTCATCGTCTTTTGTCCCCTTCTCTTCCTGTCTTCAATTTTCCTCAACATCAGGGTGTTTTCAAATGAGTCAGCTCTTTGCATGAGGTGGCCAAAATATTGGAATTTCAGCTTCAACATCAGTCCTTCCAATGAACCCCAGGACTAATTTCCTTTCAAATGGACTGATTGGATCTCCTTGCAGTCCAAGGGACTCTAAAGAGTCTTCTCCCAACACCACAGTTCAAAAGCATCAATTCTTTGGTGCTCAGCTCTCTTTATAGTGCAACTCTCACATCCATACATGACGACTGGAAAAACCATAGCCCTGACTAGATGGACCTTTGTTGACAAAGTAATGTCTCTGCTTTTGAATATGCTGTCTAGGTTGGTCATAACTTTCCTTCCAAGGAGTAAGCATCTTTTAATTTCATGGCTGCAATCATTATCTGCAGTGATTTTGAAGCCCTCTAAAGTAAAGTCAGCCACTGTTTCGATTGTTTCCCCATCTATTTCCCATGAAGTGATGAGACCAGATGCCATGATCTTCGTTTTCTGAATGTTGAGCTTTAAGCCAGCTTTTTCACTCTCCTCTTTCACTTTCATCAAGAGGCTCTTTAGTTCTTCACTCTCTGCCATAACGGTGGTGTCATCTGCATATCTGAGGTTATTGATATTTCTCCCAGCAATCTTGATTCCAGCTTGTCCTCAAGCCTAGTGTTTCTCATGATGTACTCTGCATGTAAGTTAAATAAGCAGGGTGACAATATACAGCCTTGACGTACTCCTTTTCCTATTTGAAACCAGTCTGTTGTTCCATGTCCAGTTCTAACTGATGCTTCCTGACCTCCATACAGGTTTCTCAAGAGGGAGGTTAGGTGGTCTGACATTCCCATCCCTTGAAGAATTCTCCACAGTTTATTGTGATCCACACAGTCAAAGGCTTTGGCGTAGTCAATAAAGCAGAAAGAGATGTTTTTCTGAAACTCTCTTGCTTTTTCAATGATCCAGCGGATATTGGCAATTTGTTCTCTGGTTCCTCTGCCTTTTCTAAAACCAGGTTGAACATCTGGAAGTTCATGGTTCACGTATTACTGAAGCCTGGCTTGGAGCATTTTGAGCATTACTTTGATACACAGTGTAGAGTTGCTATAATAAATTAACTAAAATGTCCAGTTTTCAACCACAAGTTGAAAGAAATAGAAAGTGTGAATTGTACTAAGAGAAAGAGGCAGCAATTAATGGAAACTGAGACTGTATGGGCCTAAAAGCAGGGTGACAATATACAGCCTTGACGTACTCCTTTTCCTATTTGAAACCAGTCTGTTGTTCCATGTCCAGTTCTAACTGATGCTTCCTGACCTCCATACAGGTTTCTCAAGAGGGAGGTTAGGTGGTCTGACATTCCCATCCCTTGAAGAATTCTCCACAGTTTATTGTGATCCACACAGTCAAAGGCTTTGGCGTAGTCAATAAAGCAGAAAGAGATGTTTTTCTGAAACTCTCTTGCTTTTTCAATGATCCAGCGGATATTGGCAATTTGTTCTCTGGTTCCTCTGCCTTTTCTAAAACCAGGTTGAACATCTGGAAATTCATGGTTCACGTATTACTGAAGCCTGGCTTGGAGAATTTTGAGCATTACTTTGATACACAGTGTAGAGTTGCTATAATAAATTAACTAAAATGTCCAGTTTTCAACCACAAGTTGAAAGAAATAGAAAGTGTGAATTGTACTAAGAGAAAGAGGCAGCAATTAATGGAAACTGAGACTGTATGGGCCTAGATGATAGAAAAAACTTCAATAAAGGATTAATAGATAATGCTCAAAGAAAACTAAAAATTTAAAAGTGAGTCAACAAAAAAAATATATAACATAATCCATAGAGGAAAGTAGACTAGTAATCAGATTTAAGTTATAGAGTTAAGCATGGCTGAATTAAAAATTATTTGCTCAATAGCAAATAGATGTTTTGAGATAGCAGAAATCATTTCTATGAAGGTATATCAATAGAAAGTATACAAAGAATTTAAACAGATTGAAAAAATGAACAGAACCCCCAAAACCCATGTTAAAATTACAAGCATTCCAACAAGTGTAATGGGAGTTGGAGAAAGAGAGGAAAGGGGACAAATTTTATATATTTTAATTTCATGTCTTCTGTCGGTAGTGATTTTTGGAGCTCAGAAAAATAAATTCTGTTACTGTTTTACACTTCTATTTGTCATGAAGTGATAGGACTGGATGCTATAATCTTACTTTTTTGATTTTTGGGGTTTTCACTCTCACCCTCACCAAGAGGCTCTTCATTTCTGTCATTAGACTGGTATCATCTGCATGTCTGAGATTATTGGTCTTTCTCCTGGCAACCTTGGTTCCAGATTGTGTTTCATCTACACTTTCATTTTGCATGGTATACTCTGCATGGAAGTTAAGTAAGCAGGGTAACAATATACCTGGAGCTGCACTCAGTGTGTCAGTAAATTTGGAAAACTAGTGGCCACAGGATGGAAAAGGTCAATTTTCATTATTTTCATTCAAGTCCCAAAGAAGGGCAATGCCAAAGAATGTTCAAACTAACGTACAGTTGCACTCATTTCACATGCTCACAATCAGTCAGAAATACAATAAAGCGTTGCACTTGTCATAGTTTTCTTAGCTGTGGAAATTTAAGCATGAATGAAAGTTAAAGCCCATCTGGCTGTTACCAAAGTTCAACTTGCATTTTGTCTAAATTCACTGAGAACACTTTCTCCCCTGAATTCCAAAACCTTCAATTCTTTGGTGCTCAGTCTTCTTTATGGTCCTACTCTCACCTCTGTACATGGCTGTTGGAAAAATCATAACTTTCACTTCATCAGAAAATTGATGCCTCTGCTGTACATTGGTCATAGCTTTCCATAAAAGAAGCAAGCGTCTTTTAATTTCGTGGCTCCTCTCACTGTTGGCAGTGATTTTGTAGCCCAGGAAAATAAAATCTCTCACTGCTTCCACTTTTTACCCTTTTGTTTGTCATGAAGTGATGAGACTGGATGCCATGATCTTAGTTTTCTGAATGTTATGTTTCAAACCAACTTTTTCAATCTCCTCTTCACCCTCATCAAGAGGATCTTCAGTTCATCTTCATTTCCTGCTATTAGAGTGGTATTATCTGCATATCTGAATTTGTTCACGTTTTGCCTGGCAGTCTTGATTCTAGCTTGCGACTCGTCTACCCTTTCATTTCTCATGATGTACTCGACATAAAAGTTAAATAAGCAGGGTGGCAATCTACAGCCTTGTACTCTTTTTCTCAATTTTGAACCACTAAATTGTTCTATGTCCAGTTCTAATTGTTGCTTCTTGACCCACATACAGGTTTCTCAGGAAACAGTTAAGGTGGTCTGATATTCCCATCTCTTCAAGAATTTTCCATATTGTTGTAATCCACATAGTCAAAGACTTTTGCATAGTCAGTGAAGCAGAAGTAGTTTTTTTTCTGTAACTCCTTTGCTTTCTCCATGGTCTCACAAATGTTGGCAATTTGAACTTGATTTCTCTACCTCTTTGAAACCCAACTTGTACATTGGAAGTTCTTGGATCACATACTGCTGAAGCCTCGCTTGAAGGATGTTGAGCATAACCTTGCTAGTGTGTAAAATAAGTGCATTGTACAGTACTTTGAACATTCTCTGTTATTGCCCTTCTTTGGGACTGAAATACAAACTGACCTTTTCCAGTCCTGTGACCACTGATGAGTTTTCCAAATTTACTGACACACTGAGTGCACCACTTTAACAGCATCGTCTTAGGATTTTAAATAGCTGGAATTCCATCACCTCCACTAGCTTTATTCGTAGTGATGCTTCCTAAGGCTCACTTGACTTAAGATTCCAGAATGTCAGACTCCAGGTGAGTGACCACACCATCATGGTTATTCTTGCCACGTCTTCATAGTTTCTTCTGCTTTTAGTAGGTCCTTACAGTTTCTGTCCTGTATCATGCCCATTCTTACACAAAATGTTCCCTTGATATCTCCAATTTTCTTGAAGATGTCTCTAGTGCTTCCCGTTCTGTTGTTTTCATCTGTTTCTTTGCATTTTTCATGTCAAAAGGCCTTCTTAACTCTCCTTGCTATTTTCTGGAACTGCATTCAGTTGGTTTTATCTTTCGTTTTCTCTCTTGCCTTTTGCTTCTCTTCTTCCCTCAACTGTTTGTAAAGACTCCTCAGACAACCACTTTGCCTTCTAGCATTTCTGTTTCTTTGGGATGGTTTAAGTCAGTGCCTCCTCTACAATGTTACAAACCTTTGTGGATAGTTCTTCAGATGCTCCCTGTACCACACTTAATCCCTTGATTCTATTAATACTCATCACCTCCACTATATAGTTATCAGGGCTTTGATTTAGGTCATACCCTAATGGCCTTGCTCAAACTCATGCACCAACTCTGGGAGTTGGTGATGGATGGGAGGCCTGACATGCTGCAGTCCATGGGGTGGCAAAGAGTTGGGCATGAATGAGTGACTGAACTGAACTGAATGGCCTAGTGGTTTTCTCTACTTTTTTCAATTTAAGCCTGAATTTTGCAATAGGGAGCTGATGATCTGAGCCACAGTTAGCTCCATGCCTTGCTTTCGCTGACTGTATAGAACTCCATCTTTGTCTGCAAAGCACATAATAAATCTGACTTAGGTATTCATCATCTAGTGATGTTCATGTATAGAATTGTCTCTTGGGTTGTTAGAAAAGGATGTTTACTATGACCAGCGTGTTCTCTTGACAAAACCCTGTTAGCCTTTGCCCTGCTTCATTTTTCACTCCAAGGCCAAACTCAGGTATCTTTTGATTTCCTACTTTTGCATTATAGTCTCCTATGATGAAAAGAACTTCTTGTTTTAGTGTTAATTCTAGAAGGTGTTAGAGGTCTTTACAAAACTGGTAATAACTTCAGCTGCTTTGGCATCAGTGGTTGAGTCAATTACTGTCTTGTTGAATGGTTTGCCTCGTAAACAGAGAATATTCTGTCATTTTTGAGGTTGCATCAAATACTGCATTTTGGACTCCTGTTGACTATGAATGCTATTCCATTTCTTCTAAGGGATTCCTGTGCACAATAGTAGATATAATGGTCATCTGAATTAAATTCACTCATTCCTGTCCATTTTAGTTCACTGATTCCAAAGACATTGATGTTCACTCACCATTTCCTGCTTGACCACATCCAGTTTACCTTGATCATTCACCTAACATTCCAGATTCTTGTGTGATATTGTTCTTTACAGCATCAGACTTTACTTTCACCACCAGACCCTTCCACAACTGAGTGTCATTTCCGCTTTGGCCCAGCCACTTCATTTTTGGGGGAGCTATTAGTGATTGCCCTCCATTTCCCAGTAGCATATTGGACACCTTCCAACTGGGAGCCTTATCTTCCGGCATTGTATCTTTTTGCCTTTTTACACTGTCCATGGGGTTCTTGGAGAAGGCAATGGCACCCCACTCCAGTACTCTTGCCTGGCAAATCCCATGGAGGGAGGAGCCTGATAGGCTGCAGTTCATGGGGTCGCTAAGAGTTGGACACAACTGAGTGACTTCACATTCACTTTTCACTTGCATGCATTGGAGAAGGAAATGGCAACCCATTCGTGTTCTTGCCTGGAGAATCCCAGGGATGAGGGAGCTTGATGGTCTGCCATCTATGGGGTCACACAGAGTTGGACACGACTGAAGTGAGTTAGCAGCGTGGGGTTCTTGAGGCAAGAATACTGGAGTGGTTTGCCATTTCCTCCACCAGCAGACCACGTTTTGTCAGAACTCTTTCTTCATTATGACCTGTCCATCTTGGGTGACCCTGTAAATGATGGCACGTAGCTTCATTGAGTTATGCAAGCACCTTTGCCAGGCCAAGGTTGTGATCCATGAAGGAGCAGTCAACTATAACATAATGCTTATGTACCATTCTTTTGCCTTTAGTCTAATAGACTCCACTCATTTCCAGAGTTACTTGGGTCAGCACTCGTGTCTCTCTCACCCCTTCAGTGAAATTGATGCATTTCTAATACAGTTAGATTGTTTTGTCACATCTGCATTCTATCTGGAGATATTCTGACCTAAATCTGTAAAAATTTGCATATGTTTTATTTAACTGTTTGTACTGTAAATTCCTATGGGTTTTGATAAATACATAGTGTCATGTATCCACTATTACAGAATCATGCAGAATAGCTTCAATGACCTAAAAATTCCCAGTGTTTTTCCTCTTTAACCACCTTCTCCTTTGCCTGAACTGTAGCAAAAAGTGATCTTCTTATAATGTCTATAGTTCTGTATTTTTCAGAATGTCATGTACTTGGGATCATATAGTATATAGCCTTTTTATAATGGGTCATTTCACTTCACAATATGCATTTAAGATTCCTACATGCCTTTGGGGGGCTTGATAGATTTTTTTTTTTATTTGTAAACAGAATTCCATCTTATGGATCCATCAGTGTTTGTTTATCCATTTACCTACTGAAGGACATGTGGTTGCTGCCAGCTTTTGGCAGTTATGAATAAAGCTACTATAAACATTTGAGAGTAGGTTTTGTGTGAGTATGTTTTCAATTCAGTTGGTCAACTACCTAGAAATGTGATGCATGTGTTGTACGGTATGATTATGCTCAATTTGTAAAACTGCCAAATGTTTTATAAAACCTTGCCTTAGGATACTTTATAATCTGAAAACAGCTTGTCCTTGTTTTTCCATCTATCTTCTCAGCCCTTGCATTTACGTTGCTTTCACCATTGGCAACACATACAACATATATTCTCCTTTGACTCTGTCTTTTATAACCTTTACAGCCTTTTACATTTATTATTTTATTTTTCCTCAATATTTTTTTCTGCCACCTGTTAATAGTTTAGATAAATCCATTTATCTGAGCCTTTTAAAAATACCTATGACTTACCAGCTATTGCAGTGCCTTGCCTCTTTAGTTTCAACCACCCTAGGTTAATAAGACACTCCAGGTTAATTGGATGACAGGAGAATCTTTTTCACTTAAAAAAAAAAAAACTTTATCAAGTTGTAATAGCATCATCTTTTAAGATTTTAAATACCTCTGCTGGAACTCTAAAACCTCCACTAGCTTTATTGGCAACAGTGCTTCCTAAAGCCCACTTCACAGTTTAGAATGTCTGGACTTCACGCTCCAGAATGCCTGGCTCTGAGAGATTACACTGTCATGGTTATCCATGCTAAGCCTTTGACTGTATGGATCATGAAAAACTGGAAAACTTTTAAAGAGATGGGAGTACCAGACCATCTTACCTGTCACCTGAGAACCTGGGATGCAGGTCAAGAAGCAACAGTTAGAACCCCGTATGGAACAACTGACTGGTTCAGGATTGAGCAAGAAGTACAACAAGGTTGTTATTATCAGCTTGTTTATTTATATGCAAAGCATATTATGCAAAATGCCAGGCTGGATGAATTACAAGCTGGAATCAAGGTTGCTGTGAGAAATATCAACAACTTGAGATATGTGAATGTTACCACTCTAAAGGCAGAAAGCAAAGAGCCTCTTGAGGGTAAAGAAGGAGAGTGAAAAGCAGACTTAAAACTCAGTATTAAAAAAAACTAAGATCATGTCATCCAGTCCCATTACTTCATGGCAAATAGAAGGGGAAAAGTTGGAAGCAGTGACAGATTTTCTCTTGTTGGGCTCTAAAGTCACTGGTTCCCTTGTGGCTCGGATGGTAAAGAATCTGCCTGCAATGTGGAAGACCTGGGTTCAAGCCCTGGGTCTGGAAGAGCCCCTGGAGAAGGAAATGGCTACCCACTCCAGTGTTCTTGCCTGGAGAATTCCATGGATAGAGGAGCCTAGCAGGCTACAGTCCATGGAGTCATAAAGAGTTGGACACGACTAAGCAACTAACACTTTCAAAGCCACTGCAGATGGTGACTGTAGCCATGAAATTAGATGATAGCTTCTTGGCAGGAAAGCTATGACAAACCTAGACAGTATTATAAAGCAAAGACATCAGTTTCCTGACAAAGTTCTGTATGGTTAAGGCTATGGTCTTCCCACTAGTCATGTATGAATGTGAGAGCTGAACAATAAAAAAGGCAGAGTACTGAAGAATTGACGCTTTTGAACTGTGGTGCTAGAGAAGACTCTTGAGAGTTCCTTGGAAAGTAAGGAGGTCAAACCAGTACATCTTAAAGGAAATCAACCCTGAATACTTTTTGAAAGGACTGATGCTGAAGCTGAAGCTCTAATACTTAGTCACCTGATGCAAACAGACAACTCACTGGAAAAGAGCCTGGTGCTGGGGAAGACTGAGGGCAGGAAGAGAAGGGGGTGACAGAGGATGAGATGGTTGGATGATATTCCCGATCAGTGGACATTAACGGGCAAACTCGGGGAGATGGTGAGGGACAGGGAAGTCTGTTGTGCTGCAGTCCATGCGGTCTTGAAGAGTCAGACATGACTTGGTGACTGAACAACAACACTGAGTTGTAATATTAAAAAACTATACATATTTAATGTATACAATTGATGAGTTTGGACATAATATGCATGCCCATAAATTCACAATAATCAAGGTAATAAACATATCCATCACCCTCAAAAGTTTCCTTATGCCCATTGTTTTGTGTGGTAAGAACATCTAACATGATATCTACCCTCTTAGCAAAATGTTAAGTGCACAGTATAATTTTGTTGACATATTAATAACATCGTGTTGTACAGTATATCTCCACAACATGTCTATCTTGTATAAGTGAAACTTTATATTCATTGAGCAGCAACTCCCTGTTTCACCTCTAAGATTGTGGCAAAATCCACTATTACTTCAGATGTCTAATGATTGGAGTCATGTAGCATTTGTCCTTTAGTGACTGGCTTATCTCACTTAGCATACTGTCTTCTAGATTTATTTGCATTGTTGCATATGGAAGGATTTCCTTTTTAAAGACTAAATAGTATTCCATTTTATGTATATACTATATCTTCCTTATCCATTCATCACTAATGGCTCTTTGTTTCCGTATTGTGGCTTTTATAAATAATTCTTCAAGGAACATAATTCTTCAAAGAGGGCAGATATCTCTTCAGATCTACTTTCATTTCCTTAAGATATATACAAATAAGTGCTGGATCATATGGTAGTTCTGTTTTTTATTTTTTCAGGAATTTTATATTGTTTTCCAAAGCAACTGTACCATATTATATTCCTGCCAACAGTGTACAAGGGTTCCAGTTTGTCCACATTGTTGTAAGGCTTGTTGTCTTTTGTTTTTTGATAAAAACAATTCTAAGAGGTGAGAGGTGATACTTCATTGTGGTTTTGATTTATATTTTCTTGATAATTGACGATACTGAACACCTTTTCATATACTTGTTGGCCATTTGCCTTCTTGAGTCTTTTGTCCATTTTTTTGTTATTGAGTTGTATGAGTTCTTTATGTATTTTGAATATTAACCTTTATCAGGCATACATTTTGAAAATATTTTCTCCCATTCTGTTGATTATTCTTTCATTCTGTTGATTGTTTCCTTTATCATATAGAAGATTTTTAGTTTGAAATAGTCCCACTTGTTTATTTTTGCTTTTATTATGTATGCTTTTGGTGTCATATCCAAGAAATCATAGCCAATCCAGTGTCAAAAAAGCCACAGGTTCTTTTTCTCTACTTATTTTGATTTGAATTTGCACATTATAAATTGCAATCCAAATGTTCTTTCAATTTACTTTCTTTCCTAGTAATTTTAATTAGTTTAAATTTTAAATGTTTTTTGATCATTTGCAGTTGATTCAAAACTAATGAAAGCCACTCTAAGGATTTGTAAGAGATACCATATAAGTGAAAAACTGTACACACAGGTACTTGCAAGTGGTTTACTGCCTAATGCTTAGAACTATGAAACAAATGATATGGATGACCCAATAACTGCTTATAAGAAGCTTACATCTTTTTAGGAAAATAACCTATGTATGTGCCAACATAAGGACAATTCTTCATAGTTCTTTGTATCTTCCAATAATGTTCATTTTATGACTGGGCATCTAGTAAGTGTTACAATAGCAACTTTTTCAGTAAAATTATCTTTGGTTTGACCTAGACACCTACTGTTTTGGCTTAAGTTGGTATTTATCAGTCCCCTTGACCCAAAGGACTTAATGATTTACCAACTATTATTGTATTAGGCAATACATTAAAATGTGTAGGCTCAAGAACACATTATTAATTATTATATTATTGTTATATTTATTATAAATATAAATTCAGTATATAAATTATTTTCAAAGCACATATATCTGTATAGTTAATATATTTATGATATAATATGGATATAACCTCTGTATATATTATGTATAATTCATTATGTATTGAAAGGTCTGAATCAAGGAGGACATGATGAATATAAGCAAGACAGGGAATAATTAAGCTCAGAGTGTTTTGTTACTGAATTTAAGTAAATAGAAGATTGTGAAAGTCAGCCTGGTCTTAGGTACTATATTATTTGGAGCTTCCTTGGTGATTCAGCAGTAAAAAATCTGCCTGCCAGTGCAGGAGATGCAGAAGATGTGGGTTCAATCCCTGGGTTGGGAAGATCCCCTAGAGAAGGAAATGGCAACCCATTCCAGTATTCTTGTCTGTAAAATTCCATGGACAGAAGAGTCTGGAGGGCTACGGTCCATGGGGTTGCAAAGAGTTGAACATGACCGAACACACACATTACATTATTTAGGATAGGCTATCTGCTATAACAAAAACCACAAAAATATCAATAACAATATAGTAAAATTTTATTTTTTGCTCATGCAAAGTCCCAAGGTGATCTTCTTCGGAATGCCTCTTTTTGGCAACTCTTTTCCAAGAGGCAAGAATTCTCTAAATACTCATCCTTAGGGACACAGGGTCAGAGTCTCAAGAGAGGCAGTTAATAGCATAGCCAGTGGCTTTGCTTCTATATTAGTAATATTTTAAAATAGTATGTACTATATTGTCATCATAGCACTGTTGTAGCAACTGCAAAACTTCAGTGACATTTATCTTATGCATATTCATGGATTGGCTAATTGGGACCTGACTTGAATGGTCTTGACTGAGTTTTCGTATTTGTCTATGGTTAGTTGTTGGTTGGTAGGGTAAATTTGCTAACCACCAGGGCTTCCCTGGTGGCTCAGATGGTAAAGCGCCTGTCTGCAATGCTGGAGACCGGGGTTTGATCCCTGGGTCAGGAAGATCTCCTGGAGAAGGAAATGGCAACCCACTCCAGTACTCTTGCCTGGAAAATCCCATGGACAGAGGAGCCTGGTAGGCTACAGTCCATGGGGTCACAAAGTGTCAGACACTACTGAGCAACTTTAGGTAAACTTGCTAGTCTTGGCTGGGCCACTTGCATCTGAAGTGGGATGTCCCCTGAATATTATCTGATCTAGGATGACTTTGTCTGGGTGATCAGTACAACTTGGCCATTCTATACATATTTCTTTTTCTAGCAGGGTAGATAGCTGTCCCAGGTATGTTATTTTGAAGTGGTAAAGGGAAAAGAGCAAGCAAGAAAAAAATATTTAAAGTTTCTAAAACTCCTAGACTTATTTTTTTGGCCAAAGCAAGTCACCAAGGGCAGTCCAGATTTTATGAGGGGAAATACAGTGCCTCCACCTCTTTGGTAAGAGGAGCTGTGAAGTCACATGGCAAACGGCATGGATACAGGAAGGTTAAATAATTGGAGCCTTATTAGCAGTTTACCATTTGATACTTAATTTTGTTTTTTGTTGTTGCTTTTATTAAAAGATTATTTTTATGTGAAGTGAAATAAAACTGACAGACAAATATCACAAGATCTCACTTTTAAAAAGTCATACTCGAACAGACTGGTGGTTGCTAAAGGCAGGGTGGAGGATGAGGGGAGGTGGAGAGGGGAAGTGAAGGTTTAACAGAGCGGGTAAGGGCAATCAAAAGTACAAATTTCTGGTTATAAGATAAACAAGTTCTGAGGTTATAATATATAGCATGGTGACTATAGTTAATAATAGTTTATTATATATATTTACAAGTTGCTAAGAAGGTAGATCTTAAAAGCTCTTATACAAGAAAAAAATGTGTAACTGTGTGAGGTGCTGGGTATTAAATCATTAGGTTGTACAATTTAATGCAACTCAATAAAGATGGAAAAAAACCATTACTTTTTCTTGTAAAATATTTTAATGCTAATGCTAAGATAGTAGAAAATAATTGATTTCCCATATTTAATATCTAATCACTTTCTTGAACTTGTTAATTCTGATAAACTTTCACCTGCTTTTCTTAGACATATAGTAAATATAAATTCAGTCTATAAATTACTTGCAAAGAATATTTATATACATGTATATGACATGGAACAACAGACTGGTTCCAAATAGGAAAAGGAGTACATCAAGGCTGTATATTGTCACCCTGCTTATTTAACTTATACTCAGAGTACATCATGAGAAACACTGGACTGGAAGACACACAAGCTGAAATCAAGATTGCTGGGAGAAATATCAATAACCTGAGGTATGCAGATGACACCACCCTTATGGCAGAAAGTGAAGAGGAACTAAAAAGCCTCTTGATGAAAGAGAAAGAGGAGAGTGAAAAAGTTGGCTTAAAGCTCAACATTCAGAAAATGAAGATCATGGCATCCGGTCCCATCACTTCATGGGAAATAGATGG
>SJYC01128515.1:0-28161 GCA_006408675.1 Madoqua kirkii | reverse complement strand
ATTGTGTTCACTGTGTTTTCCAAGGATATCCTTAATTGTCCTGATAAAAACTCGAAATGATACACTTGCAGAGGATGTAGCTTATTAGTAAGAAGCCCATAGAACTGAGCACATTTCAGTCTTTCTTTGTGAACTGAGCTATTCTTCACATCATCTTGTCTCATTTGTTTACCAACTGTATATGAAAACATTCTCTCCTTCAGAGGGATATTAATGGTGAGCATTTGAGTATCTTACATGTTTAGAAAAAGAACCAAATGCAACCATCTAGCAGTTTTAAATGGCAGCTTTAAATACTATTTTGTTGTTGTTGTTCAGCTGGTAAGTCATGTCTGACAACTCTGTGACTCCATGGACTTCAACACGTGAGGCTCCTCTGTCCTCCACTGTCTCCTAGGTTTTCCTCAAATTCATGTCCATTGACTCGGTGATGCCATCTAACCATCTCATCCTCTGTTGCCCTCTTTTCCTCCTGCCCTCAAGGTTGCATCAGGGTCTCTTCCAGTGAGTCAGCTCTTTGCATCAGGTGGCCAAAGTATTGGAGCTTCAGCTTCAAGCATTAGTCCTTCCAATGAATATTCAGGGTTGTTTTCCTTTGGGATTTATGGGTTTGATCTCCTCACAGTCCGAGGGACTTTCAAGAGTTTTCTCCAGCACCACAGTCTCAAGGAACTCCCAAGAGTTTTCTCCAGCACCACAGTCCAAAAGCATCAATTTTTTGGTGCTCATCCTTATGGCTCAACTCTCACATCCCTACATGACTACTGGAGAAACCATATCTCGACTCTATGGACCTTTGTTGGCAAAGTGATGTCTCTACTTTTCCAATATGCTATCTAGGTTTGTCACGGCTTTCCTTCCAAGGAGCAAGCATCTTTGAATTTCATAGCTGCAGTCACTGTCCACAGTGATTTTGAAGACCTCTCCCCCCATCACCAAATCTGTCACTGTTTCCACTTTTTCTATTTGCCATGAAGTCATGGTACTGGCTGCCATGATCTTAACTTTTTGGGTGTTGAATTTCAAGCCTGCTTTTTCACTCTCCACTTTCATTCTCATCAAGAGGCTCTTTTACCATGAGGAGACACAATAATTACATAGATGAACAATGTATCATCTAGCTTTATAGAGATCTATTTACCACAGTGAGACCACTAGATGGCGAAAGAGTGATTCTAACTCCAACGCTTTTTTCCTTCTCCAAACTAAAGTGTTTATCTGTTTGAGCTAATTAACCCTGTCATTAGTTCAATGGAAAGGTTAATTAGTTAAAGCAAGGCATAATAGTTACAGTTTCCAAAGATATTTTAACCTTTGAAAAATCTCCAATTTGTTTGTGTTCAGGGAACACCAAGGAATGAAGATTTGGCTTGCTGAGAATAAATCCACATTTCTTTTTGGTTTAAACAGAATTTGACATTCTTATGTTAGAATCTAACATTTAAAGTTGATTACAGTGAGTAGACACAGAGCTCAAACATGCTAAGATCTCCCTGAAATTCAAATGAAGTTAATTGTCTTACATTCTAGCCCCAAATTCATATATAGGGAGAAGAGATCAAGGGAAAGGGAATAACTCTTTCTTGAGTGGATTTGAAAGAAAAGATTCAAGAGTAAGTTAGGTTTAACTTTCCACTTCAACTTATTGCTGAACCAGGCCAGGCTATTATTACTGGGAGTATTATTACCATCCTTATTTTGCTGTAGAAGAAACGGGCTCAAGTGTTTAATTAGCCAGAGATTACCTAGTTCAGTAAGTAAAAGAAACATTTTAAACCTAGGTAGTGTCCAGAGTACTTGCTTTTAGCTATTCTACTCTTCCACTGATGAACACAAGCTAAAAATAGCATACCCACAGTTTTTGTACTTTTATAAGAAAATTTGTTTCAATCATAGCATAACATATGAACAATATGCTGACACAACCTAACATATGCATTATATACAGTAAAATTGACTGCAATTTTATTAAAATATGTTTTTTAACACAGTTGACTTCTTGTACAGAGGGGAAAGGATAAGTTGAAAGCCAGGGAATCTATGCTATTTCCTGGGACATTTAGCAGCATTTTCCCAGGAGTAGAACCTTATTTTTGGAAATTAAAATGGTGCTGTATCTTAATAGTTGATCAGCTGTTTTATGCCCTCCAGGAACAAACTTGGAAGCTTTCCCATGTTCCAGGCTTTTGAACTGGTCTCTGTATATCTGTGTACATGTGAAGGTGTGAAAATGTGTTGCTAAATGAAGATGGTCATACTGAGAAGGAAAGGAGACTCAGCCTTCCTGTATCAAATGAAGTAGGGACCACAGTCACCTCTGCCATTACAGGGACTCTTGTTAATCTTAATAGGTCTGATGGTCTTAATCAACTTGGCTGAACAAATGTATTCAGTCCCTCTTATTGAAGGTGGCAAACGTTGACTGAAATTGCAAATTAAAATGAGGAGTTTGTATTAAAAAACCCACAAAACTTAATAGGAGTGAATAAAATTTAAATAGTTAAACCCTTACATGATGTGTTTTGGAAGTTGGTAGCACTTATAATTTTGAAACTAGTAAAGCTTAAAACAACTGTAAGACTTCCTGTCAGGAAGTCTTTCTATTAAGTCATATATGTGTATTTGGTCATATATATACATATACATATATATATATATATATATATATATATATATATATGTATGTATGTGTGTGTCTTGCATCATTCTCTATTGCTCCTTCTTGAATTGGTGTCTCCCTTGTTTTTCATAAGGACATGGACTCCTGCTGATGGTCTTGTCTTCCTGCTGCTATCAACATCCATTGGACAACATAGCCAACACCCAGTCTTGTGGTACCTGTAATCCTGTGACATTTACCTTTATTCACATTTGTGACATTGTCATCCTCTGGATGCTCTGGGATGAACCACTGACCATCACCTTCCATCCTTCTGGACCTTTCTCTTCCCTATTTACAGTTTACCTTTTCTTTCACTTCATTATGATCTCCCGTCTTTCTCTATTGCTCCTTCTTGAATTGGTGTCTCCCTTGTTTTTCATAAGGACATGGACTCCTGCTGATGGTCTTGTCTTCCTGCTGCTATCAACATCCACTGGACAACATAGCCAACACCCAGTCTTGTGGTACCTGTAATCCTGTGACATTTACCTTTATTCACATTTGTGACATTGTCATCCTCTGGATGCTCTGGGATGAACCACTGACCATCACCTTCCATCCTTCTGGACCTTTCTCTTCCCTATTTACAGTTTACCTTTTCTTTCACTTCATTATGATCTCCTGTCTCTTGATCTTTTTTCCAAGTCTAGGTTTTAGTTTTTCCCCATCAGGCTATATCCATTGTATGATGTCATTGATCCTCTTACCAGTACCTTCTTTTTCTCCAACTCACCGCAGATCTTATCTTGCAGGACTAGGAATCAACGTGAGTAAATTCCTCATTCTATTTTCACTTCTCAACCTTCAGCAAGTTTGCTTCCTTTGTCAGCGTGCTGTGTCACCTTGTTTCATCCAGAACAATTTTTTATGGATTAGAAACCTGAGGCTCAGTGGTGTTAAAAACTCGTACATCATCTCCTGGCTAGGAATTGATAGAGCTGGGTTTTCTAACTCTGAGTTCAGTTTTTGTTTTTTTTTCCTTAGAAGGTTTTGAATGATCTCAGGAAAAGGATGAACACATTTTTATGTTCATTAATTATTTTTGTTCTGAAATTAAATTGTATTGTTTTGATTTTTGGTAATAGAAATCTAACCAGAGGACAGGTTTCCCACTGTTGAAAAGTTGAGTGTTCCTTTGAAACCCTTTTAAGCTGAAATGGCATAAAATGAAGCAACAGTTACCTTAAGACACATCTTGCTAACAGGCACATGAAATAAACCTACATGAATACAGATGCTCGCAGACACAGTCCACAGCTATGAGGGCTTGATGCTGAGATGCCGCATGTAACTCCCAGGGAAGGAGCTTGGTGGAACCACTCTCCCTACTCGGGCTACCAGCTGCCTCCGCAAGTGCTCACTGCAGAACAAACAACATGATTTTTGCTTTTCACCTTCTTTCATGAAAGTAAAAATCCTTCTTGGATTTCTTTCCATTAGCAACAGATACTAATGTAGGTGTAGGTCTTTCATAAAAGTGGAATGGTATAAAGCAAACTTTCTTTTTCTGGGATATTTAAAAATATTGAAATATAGTTAACTTTTCAATTATATATATAAATCCTTTTTCAGCTTCTTTTCCATCATAGGTTATTATAAAATGTTGAATATAGTTAGTTTCCTATGCTATACTTAAAGTAAGTCCTTGTTGTTGTTTAGTTGATAAGTCATGTCCAACTTTTTTGAGACCCTGTAGACTGTAGCCCACCAGTCTCCTCTATCCATGGGATTTTCCAAGCAAGAATACTGAAGTGAGTTGCCATTTCCTTCTCTAGGAGATCTTCCTGACCCAGGGATTGAACCAGCATCTCCCACATTGGAAGGTGGATTCTTTATCACTGAGCCACTGGTGAAACCCCCTTGTCGTTTGTCAATTATATATAGTAGTGTGTATCTGTTAATCCCAACTTCTTAATTTATCTCCCCCTCCCAACCTTTGGGAACCATGTTTGTTTTCTATTTCTGTGAGTATATTTCTGTTTTGTAAATATTTTATCTTTTTTTATTCCATAAACAAGTGATATATGATATTTATCTTTCTCTGCAAAGTGAACTTTCAAAAAACTGGGGAGACATGCACTAGCTATTAAGGAAATGTGCATGAATTTACATATTACACCAGCAGGTGGCGCTCTGATCCTGCAATCTAAACAAGTTTGGATTAAAAGTTTAACTTTATTAAAGAAAAAGACATAGCACACCATCTAATTTATAGTACTTCTAGCGATTATACTCAGTTGTCACATGCAGCTACTGTAAGGGCATATCATAATGATTTAATGTTTAAAACCAAGGCTCTGGAGGAAGAATTTGGGTATTTGGCCTCATTTTGGATGTCCCTTAATGCATAAGCTTTCCACAAACTATCTAATTATTTAGTGCAGTGAATTTAAATTCCTGACTTTATGGCACATCAGGAGGTCTCCAATTACTTTAAAATGTGTCACAAAATCTTATAAAATTATTATAATTTTTGTTAACTCTACAAATATGGATTGCAGTGCTTTTAGGAAAGAGACGAGGCAGCAGCTTAGATAAATGATAGATTTAAGAAGAACCGAAAGAGTCATTACCTTTTTCATCTAATATATCTCCCTTACCAGCTGCCTCCGCAAGTGCTCACTGCAGAACAAACAACATGATTTTTGCTTTTCACCTTCTTTCATGAAAGTAAAAATCCTTCTTGGATTTCTTTCCATTAGCAACAGATACTAATGTAGGTGTAGGTCTTTCATAAAAGTGGAATGGTATAAAGCAAACTTTCTTTTTCTGGGATATTTAAAAATATTGAAATATAGTTAACTTTTCAATTATATATATAAATCCTTTTTCAGCTTCTTTTCCATCATAGGTTATTATAAAATGTTGAATATAGTTAGTTTCCTATGCTATACTTAAAGTAAGTCCTTGTTGTTGTTTAGTTGATAAGTCATGTCCAACTTTTTTGAGACCCTGTAGACTGTAGCCCACCAGTCTCCTCTATCCATGGGATTTTCCAAGCAAGAATACTGAAGTGAGTTGCCATTTCCTTCTCTAGGAGATCTTCCTGACCCAGGGATTGAACCAGCATCTCCCACATTGGAAGGTGGATTCTTTATCACTGAGCCACTGGTGAAACCCCCTTGTCGTTTGTCAATTATATATAGTAGTGTGTATCTGTTAATCCCAACTTCTTAATTTATCTCCCCCTCCCAACCTTTGGGAACCATGTTTGTTTTCTATTTCTGTGAGTATATTTCTGTTTTGTAAATATTTTATCTTTTTTTATTCCATAAACAAGTGATATATGATATTTATCTTTCTCTGCAAAGTGAACTTTCAAAAAACTGGGGAGACATGCACTAGCTATTAAGGAAATGTGCATGAATTTACATATTACACCAGCAGGTGGCGCTCTGATCCTGCAATCTAAACAAGTTTGGATTAAAAGTTTAACTTTATTAAAGAAAAAGACATAGCACACCATCTAATTTATAGTACTTCTAGCGATTATACTCAGTTGTCACATGCAGCTACTGTAAGGGCATATCATAATGATTTAATGTTTAAAACCAAGGCTCTGGAGGAAGAATTTGGGTATTTGGCCTCATTTTGGATGTCCCTTAATGCATAAGTTTCCACAAACTATCTAATTATTTAGTGCAGTGAATTTAAATTCCTGACTTTATGGCACATCAGGAGGTCTCCAATTACTTTAAAATGTGTCACAAAATCTTATAAAATTATTATAATTTTTGTTAACTCTACAAATATGGATTGCAGTGCTTTTAGGAAAGAGACGAGGCAGCAGCTTAGATAAATGATAGATTTAAGAAGAACCGAAAGAGTCATTACCTTTTTCATCTAATATATCTCCCTCACTGATTTGCAATAGCGTTCAAAATTATAATTTTTTTCCTCTTCCTTATCGGTAAATCTTTGAAGAAACCAGTAAATTACAAATATGTTATCTGGATAGGCTAAACCATTATTACAGCACTCATTAATACCATCAGCACCACAGGAGTTACATTAGCTCCAGGCCTCTAATCACCTGGCAGTGATCTGAAGGCAAAGGACCAACTCCAGAAAATCAGATGGAGGAGACGATTAGGAAAGATCATAGCTCGGAGTGAGGATGTCTGGTTCCCTGAAAAGGTTGCTTTTGATAATTTTATCCAGTTTTACCCCTTCTGTTCTCTCCTCTCCTCTTCTGCTTTCTCTCTTTCCCTCTCTTTCTTCACTTCCTTCTCTTCCCTTCCCTTTCTTTTTGTGGAGAGGAATCACAAAGTCACATTGCCACAACAGTGTGAAAGAATCCTCCTTGACAAGTGGGTACACTAGCAGTCGCTTGGCCTGAGCCATCTTGCCAATACTTTGCCCTCATCTGTCTAAAAGGTTGGTTGCTAAGTGAGGGGACTGCAGGAACAAAGACCTGAGGGATAGGCAATCAGAAGTGGGGGCTCAGGGTTATTGGGGGAAGTTGAGCTGGACTGGATCTCCCACAGCAAGGGACTCTGCAGTGTAGAGGCCTTGGCAGAACCCCCCACACCCCACCCTCCCCTCACACACACACACACACACACACACACACACATGCACACAGAAAGCATGCACAACACATGTCACTCGCCAGCAGAGCCAGCATTTAGACACCTGCCACCAGAGGGCATCCATGTATTAGAGAGACTACAGCAGCAGCCACACATAAAAAGAAGGCATTTTCCTTGTCTTCTTTTTTCTTGTTCAAAAATGCCAAGAGCTTGCAACAAAAAAAGGAGCGGAGGACTTAACACACAGAGGGAATAAAAAGCAAGACTATTTAATGTTTACACACTATTGAAACAGACTATTCAAAAAATAAGACAAAAAATAAATATATTTTACACCTATTTAATAGTACCACCAGAGAAGCTAGCCAACGTGTAACTGAGTGCCTACAATTCAGTGATTGAAGCTGGAGCACTCATCTCACTCATTCACTTATTCATTCATTTACTGAGCTCCTACTAAGTGACAGCTACTCAAGGGTATAATGGAAATAAAAATCAAATGTGATCCTTTGTGTAAGTTTGTTACCAAAAACTTACTGTTTAGTGGAAGCTATAGATATTAATAAATAATGCTAATGACCATAAACTGAAAGCTGATTTGAGGAGAGAAACCTGATTCTTTAAGACCATATAAAAAAGCAATCTCACCTATAATCTCCAATTAGCATATTCTGGGGAGAAATTCATGCAATTATTTTTATGTACTGAGTCTGAAATAAAGAAATGAGAAGGTATGCTATATTGGGATCAATGGTAAATATGATTCTCAGAGTCTCTTTTCCTCCCTTCCTTCTTTATCTCTCTATCCCTCTTGTTCCCCTGTTTATTTTCAGTTGCTGCCTCACCCTCACATCGCCAGGTATTCCCTCTGTACTTGAATTAGCACACAACATCAGCTCATGGAAGTGGTAACTGTCTTTCTTAGTGAACAGAAGGGACTGATTTGCACAATCTATTGTAGATTGCAATGGAGGTGAACCTTGATCAATAAAAAAAAATAGGAGCCTGCAGCGGCAAAGAATCCACCTGCCAATGCAGGAGACACAAGTTTGATTCCTGGTCCAGGATGATCCCACATGCTGCGGAGCAACTAAGACTACTGAGCCAGTGCTCTGGAGCCCTGGAGCCACAGCTACTGAAACCTGCTTGTCCTAGAGCCTGCGTTCTACAGCAAGAGAAGCCACTGCAATGAGAAACCCACACATCACAACTAGAGAGTACCCCTTGCTGTCTGCAAAGAGAGAGAAGCCTGAGCAGCAACGAAGACCCAGCACAGCCAAAAAGAAATCTATAAAATTATATAAAAAAGGGGGAGCCTGGCACATAAGCTCCCCCACTTTTCTCTCTTCCAGGAACCACCCTAGGGGTAGCTCCTTCTGAGACGTTTCTCTGAGCCTTTCCAGAGACGTTCCCAAGTAGAATAAACACACTTGTGTTAATTGAACAAGGAGGCCATTAGACTGATACCTTAGCAGCCCATGTAAGCGACCCCAAAGCTTAGACTACAGTGCCTCCAGGTTAAAAAGTCAAAACCTAAGGGCAACCAATGACAAACAACCAACTAAAAAACTGCTTGTGACATAGCCAAGAAAATAATTTCCTCGTTTTGCTTCCACTTCTTCTCTGTAAAAGTTTTTCCTCTAGCTCCTGTAAGAGGGACATTCTTAACCACTTCCAGTGTGGTGCTGCTCAAGTTGAGTCAATTTTCGCTCAGATAAATTCTTAAAATCATAAAGATGCTTCAGTAGACCTTTGACAACTGCTGGACAAGGCGCCGGCTCCTGTGAAGGGAGAGCCCCCTTGTGGTGCGTGCAGGTCTTACATCACATCGCCCCTTGCTTCTCTTCCCCTTGCCCTTTTACTCTGCCTTGGCCTTTCAACACACAACCGAACTATTACCGTGTTGATCTTTGTCAAGCTTCGCATTTTAGAGAAGATATTATCTTTGGTAATGATGCAACCATTTTTGGTAACGACACAAATATTTTTAGAAATTTCTGGGCATTTGCAAACCATCAAATGGGGAATTAGAACATCTTCCTAGTTAAGTTTTTTTTCCATTGAGGGTTGTGGGAACCTGAACACAAGGGTTAGTATTTTTGTCTTTGAATTCCCAATCTCTAGAGACTCCTGGCACACAAGAGGTGCTCAGTTCAGTTCAGTTCATTTCAGTCACTCAGTCGTGTCCGACTCTTTGCGACCCCAAGAATTGCAGCACACCAGGCCTCCTTGTCCATCACCATCTCCCAGGGTTCACTCAAACTCACGTCCATCCAGTCAGTGATGCCATCCAGCCATCTCAGCCTCTGTCGTCCCTTTCTCCTCCTGCTCCCAATCCCTCCCAGCATCAGAGTCTTTTCCAATGAGTCTTCGCATGAGGTGGCCAAAGTACTGTAGTTTCAGCTTTAGCATCATTCCTTCCAAAGAACACCCAGGACTGATCTCCATTAGAATGAACTCGTTGGATCTCCTTGCAGTTCAAGGGACTCTCAAGCGTCTTCTCCACTTTTCCACAGTTGGAAAGTGTCAATTCTTTGGCACTCAGCTTTCTTCACGGTCCAACTCTCACATCCATACATGACTATTGAAAAAACCACAGCCTTGACTAGACAGACGTTTGCTGGCAAAGTAATGTCTTTGTTTTTTAATATGCTATCTAGGTTGGTCATAACTTTCCTTCCAAGGAGTAAACATCTTTTAATTTCATGGCTGCAGTCACCATCTGCAGTGATTTTGGAGCCCCCCAAAATAAAGTCTGACACTGTTTTCTCATCTATGGGGACCAAGAAATGCTAAAGCTGATTTAAACGAAGCAGCTGAAATATCTAAATGTCTTATATGTGCTTTCTGCTTAAATGTAAACTTCTACTTACAATGTAAGTTGATGCAGTTAGTCAAGGAGAAATTATTTGCATCATAAAATAACATCTTTGGGGAACTGTGTTATATATGAAAAACTTCTTATGAAATATAGTTTGTCATAAAGTTGGTTAAAGTTGGTTTGTACAAATATTTCCAGGATCAAGTTTATCTCTGAAAGAAGCATATGTACCTACTAGAGTCATTTGCAACCAAAGATTATTTGTGACAACGCTGAAATGTTCTAAAAAATGTGGACCTTTCTTAACTTACAATAGAGTATATAAACAGACTATGAAAATATTCACATTAGTACTCACAATTAAGGTTGCTCTTCAAAAACTTAAACCCCTTCCTTAAATGTGGCCTGTTCCCCATAGTGTATGGATTAGTAACAAATATGTTTTTTGTCCACTAATGTGAAGTGCTCCTGATTTCCCTCACTTCTGTCCTCTCAAAGGCTAATTATCTAAGTTAGGGCAGAGGGCTTCTACCCAGAGGCAGCAGGGAGACTCAGTGTCCAGTTTCTGATGAGCTGGGGATGGCCTGTGGCAACCAGCTAAGGTGAGATGAGCTCTGCTCCAATTCCAGGCTTATCTGCTTTCACATCCTGGCTTTGAAGTCTTAAAGCTATAACTTAACCCTGATTCAGTCCCTTCCTTTGTAAACTGATGATTAGAGCACCATCCTGATCTGCTCCAGCGTTGTTGCATGGATCAAAAGGGATAGCACATGCGAAAGTGCTTTGCAAAGAGTAAAGTGGTGGTTAAATGTAGTATCATTATTACTCAGAAGGAACACTTAGCTCATTGCTTAGTAATGAAGAGGCAAACAGTGTCACTAAATAAGACAATATAATGGTCTTAAGAGGCTCTAATTCAGTTTCTCCTTTTTATTCAAGCACACAATGCATTCTAACACTTTACAGACAGCCCGAAATGGGCCCTGTGGAAGCTGATAAGGAAAATTAGAACAAGGAGCTATTTGCTCCTTCATTTTAATAACTGAGTCGAGGAGCAGGCATTTTAATACAGGAAAGAAGGGACACTTTCTCTTAAGGCTGAGCAAGATAATGACTCCATCACCAAGTAGGCTTTCCACAATAAAGGATGAAAGCTGTGTTCCAAGGGAGCTTTCCCTGCATTTGAAGATAGAGAAAGACACCATCCCTCTCCAAGCACAGTGCCCTCAATGTGTAAAACCAGACCTGGATTTACCATTCACAGAAGGTGGTAATTTTCATAGACCCTTAAAAACAATCACTGGAGATAAACGGGCACTCAGGTTACACTCACATTTGCTGGTTATCAGTGTCTTTCCGTTAAAATCCCCTTTATTTGCATTTTGAAGGAGGAAAAAGTTTTTCTACATCTTCTTAGGCTCCCTGGCTGGGTCTAAAAATTAAACCAACAAAGACAAATTACCAAAAGTGTAGAGATTTATGTAAGTTTTATGTGACACGAGAGACTTCAGTGAGGAAATGAAGACCCTAAGAAACACACTTGAATATTTATGCTAGATTTGATGAAAAGCAGGCCTTCATGTAGACATGTGATGAGTCAGAGTATGAGGCAAGGGCAGTGGACTGGGGGAAACTCGGCAAAGCCTGCTGGTTCTGTGTCTTCTTGGTGTTCAGTTATCTTTGGAGATGAGGATGCTCCTTTCCTCTGTGTATTGGGAGGGCACCTCCCACATGAAGGTTATATGATCTGTTTCTGGGGAGAAAGTTGTACCTTCCTGCTTTTGCTGTTTTCTGAAACTCCTTCCACTTAAAATATTCAGTTTGCCATGTTTGGGGAGTAACCTGTCTGGAACTCGATCCATACATGTGTATTTGCTTCCATCATAATTCCTAGAGACAGATATAAAGTTTTATTGAATGTTAACAAGGCAGACTACTGAGTCTGTGACTTGTTTAGGGCACATGGGAGAACATGTGCCTATGTGAACGTACCTGCAGAGGGAAGCTTGTGTGTGAAGGCAGGTGTGGATCTCTTTCTGTTAATGCTGAATCTCAGAAAGTGGTGATCTGAGGAGTTTGAAATAACAACTCACTTCCAAGTGAGCCATTGAGACTACTCTATGCTTGCCACACAGTGTCTGGAATATAATGGCATTCTGGAAATATTTTGGGGATAAATGAGCAAATGAATGAATGGCACAACATTCTATAATCACAATGTTAAAAAACAAAATTCAGCTGAGTACATTTTAAAGATATTATTGGCTTTATGCAATGATTCATTAATTGCGTAGTATCCTGTCTATCAGAGAGAAAGGAGCTTCCAGGAGCTGTACAAAATGAAGGATTTTTATAGTCAGGAGTGAGCAGGAATGAGGACGTTATACTAGACAAAGAGAGGTTGGTTTTGTCAAAATCACTTTCCTTTAGGGGATTGCAGGGGTTTATCGGAGAAGTCAATGGCATCCCACCCCAGTACCCTTGCCTGGAGAATCCCATGAAAGGAGGAGCTTGGTAGGCTCTAGTCCATGGGGTCGCAAAGAATCAGACACGACTGAAGCAACTTAACAGCAGCAGCAGCAGCATCAGGGGTTTATCAGGCGATTACCTAACTGATGCTGATTACATTATCTTGACTTACTGGTTCAAGATTCCATTTCTGGGAAGGTCAAAACTGGTCTTAACTTTGGTTTGGGGCTTAGCGTAAGTGACTTCATTTTGGGTCTGTTGTCTTGTTTTTAAGGAAAATAAAAGTAGGTCTGCCGTAATACTCAGTTCTTAAACTTATGCAGTTTTATTTTTTTAAGAAAAAATAGCATTATTTTTAATTTATTTAAAAATTTTATTTTTAACTGGGGGATAATTTCTTTACAATGTTTTGTTAATTTCTGCTATACAACAACATAAATCAGATATAAGTATACAATTATCATCTTCCTCTTGAGTCTCCCCCCAAGCCCCCATCCCATCCCTCCACATTGTCACAGAGCACTGTAATATATGGCTTTAGATTGATTGCATAAGAAGGTGATTGCCATTCTTGTTTTTCAATGTTTTTATTGACAGTGTTCCTTCCCTTTCCATTTAGCTTCAAAACTGTAAGCTAATATAGGATTCTGAAGTCTGCAGGTAAGAGCTGGAAGAACCTTGGGAATCATGGGTTATAATGTCTGCTGAGGATTCTTTCAGTTCCCATGTAGAGTGTGTGTGCATGTGGACTTCTGAGTTCCTGTGGTTGAAAGTCTGAGAGCAGCTGGGGCCTGGCTTTTGTTTGGATACTGGTTTGATTCTTTCCTGGCTGTGTGGTCTAGACAAATTATTTAACCTTCCTGGGCCTCACTGAACAATTTGACAATGGTAGTACCTTTCTCATAAGATTGTTTTGAAAGTGTAGGCAGCCAATATATAAAGACTATCTTTATTTTTCATCCAATACTAAGTGGTCAGTGTTGTGCAGTACTTCAAAAAGGTAAGGTTAACATATAGCCTCTTTTGTGTCACCAGGTAACCATCTTTTCCTTTTTTGGTCACATCACATGGCATACAGGATCTTAGTTCCCTGACCAGGGATTGAACCCTGGCACCCTGTATTAGGAGTGCAGCGTCTTAACTACTAGACCACCAGGGAGGTCCCTAGGTGACCATTTTTAAAGGCCTGTTCATTCCCTGCCTAGTCCCTGAGAGTGAGTCTAGCATAGACTCCTTTGCTGATAAGGATGGAATCACCTTTAAAAAGCATATCTTAAAAGGGTAACAGCAAGTACTATAACTTTTAAATATCATATAGTAAACAAACAAGTGGAAACTCCTCTTCTATGAATTCTTAGGGCATGTTAGCTTTAAAGTTAGTTTCTTGGGGGGCGTACTAGAGAACCTGATTTTATCAATCAACTTTCCAGAATCTTACACTGCTCTGTTATTACATGATGAATATATATTTTTGTTTTTTTAATTATAAAAGTTAACTATAAGTAACTTCAGGAGTAGAAATGTGAAAAGAAAAAATTAAAACGGCCTGGAATTTTCCAATCCAGAGATATTGGAGTATATTTTTCCATAATTTCTCTTATTTATCTCTATATATTGACTGCTGCTGCTGCCACCAAGTCGCTTCTTATGTGATTAAAATCTACATACTATTTTGTGACATTTTTCATTGAATACATTATGAATATATTTCCATCATTAAATGCTATGGTGATACCTTTATGTGTGTTAATTCGCATCCTCCTCAGAACAATCCATTTATGGTAGCATTACTTCTATACCCATTTTACAAATAAGGAAAATAAGGGTCAGAGAAGCTAAACTACTTGCCCTAGGTTACTCAGCTAGTATGTGGCAAAGCCAGGACTGAAATACAACTTAATTCTCCTTTCTTTTCTCCCCTACACATGATCTCATACTTTCTTTCTCTTCAAACCACCAACACTCTTAAGACCTCCCCACTGCTTTCCCACATATATTTAGTCGCAGGATCCTCATCTTCATCTCCAGCTACCTGTACTCAGCATGTCACTGTCTCTGTCATCAACTGCTCTTCTGGACACTACTTCTGTTAGCTTCTGCGGTTTCTCCCTCAACTTGGGCCTCCAGGAAGCAGACACCACTCTCCCATTTGTTCCTCACTCCCATACTTTTCCCTTCATGTCTCTCAGTGTAGACCCAGCTGCCTCCCGGAGCAAGATTTTGCTGAATATCCTGGGGCAATTCTAATATCATGGAACCTTTAGTCTAACACAGGGGTTAATGTAAGGTGGCAGCTAAGGCTACTCTGGAAGCTTACGTGTCCTGCAGGGGGCTCCCTCCCTGCCTCCTGCTGCCTCTTGCACTGGACAGGCATCCGCTTCATGAAATGTCCCCGTCTTTGAGTTCAGGTCCTTGTCTCAGTCTAAGCTAAGTTCCTAATTCTTATTTTCCATCCTAAGAGGCATTTCCCCAGCATGACTGGAGAGAAGACACCTGCTTCATTTAGAGGAAACCCTATCCCATCCAGAGTGGTGTAAAAACTACTGCAAGAAAGTTACATTAGAAGGGCTAGTCTGGGGGTGATTTAATCTTAATTAACATTACATTAAGGACATCAGAAGTTCAGTTGTTTTACTTTCTGTTTTCTTGCATCAAGTATTATTCATATATGTCTCTTGGGCAGTCCCATGATCCTCATCCTACATCACTCATAAGAAATTGAATAAGAACATACATCTTTACAAAAGCAGCTAGCAATTTACAGTATCTAGTTATGTATACCAGGGAAGTCAATGGCACCCCACTCTAGTACCCTTGCGTGGAAAATTCCATGGACGGAGGAGCCTGATAGGCTGTAGTCCATGGGGTCGCTAAGAGTCGTACATGACTGAACGACTTCACTTTCACTTTTCACTTTCATGCACTGGAGAAGGAAATGGCAACTCACTCCAGTATTCTTGCCTGGAGAATCCCAGGGACGGGGGAGCCTGGTGGGCTGTGGTCAATGGGGTCGCACAGAGTCGGACACAACTGAAGCGACTTAGCAGCAGCAGCAGCAGCAGCAGTTATGTACACAGAGATAAGACATAAGCTATACAGGGCTAAATATTTTTCCTTCCCTCCCCGTATAAACACAATAGAGACAGAGACAGTTGTTCAACCATAGACAGTATAAAACAAAACAAAACAAAACAACAAAAAACACTAAGTACAAATCAGCTGAATGCACATAATGTCACAGTGTTACAGTTTTCTTCAAGGCTATTCAAGTGAATACTTTCTTTACATTTATGTAACTAATGATCATGTTCAACATAAAAAAAAAATTAATCCAAAGATATATTGAATTCTCAGTCTGGGGAGGCAGAACACTGTTGTATCTTTAAAAGACCATTTTACTAGATTATATTGTTATGGTTTTATTACAGAAAAACAAAATAACAATAGCAAAACAAAAACAAGTCCCCCAAATCAGCAACCAAAAGCCCACCATCCCACCCCATTAACTAAACTTACATATAATTGAAAATACTTTAAACAGTATTTTTATTGACTGCTTAATATTCTCTTATATAGATGAATCACATTTATGGAACCATTTCTCTATGGTTGCACATTTAGATGACTTGTAATTTTCCATTATTTTAACCCAGTATGGTGTGTAATCTCAAAATGTTATACAGGAACAGGAACAGGCACAGTGACTATCTCTGGGTAACAGATTTGGAGTAATTTATTTTTAGTTATCTACTTTTCTATGGATGCATTCTACAGAACATCTAAGGAAGAAATAATAGTAATTCTACACAAGCTCATGCAGAAAATTGAGAAGAAGATAGTACTTCCTAAGTCATCTATGAGGTCATCATAACAAGTGTACCAAAACAAGACAAGGATATTATAAGAAAATTATAGGCTAATATCCCTCATTAATATAGATGCAAAAATTCTAAACAAACTAAATTGAAAAATATAACATAAGCATCTACATCATGATCAAGTGAGATTGTCCTAGTAATGCAAATGTTTTAACATCCCCAAATCAATCAATTAAATTGTCATATTAACAAAATTGAAAAGTAAATCCATATGATTATCTCAATAGATGCAAAAATTATTTGATAAAATTTAACATCTCTGCTGAGTAAAACAGAAATAAATAAAGATCTTCTGAATCTGATAAAGGGTGCTATCAAAAAACTCACATCTAACATCAAACATAACAGTGACTCTTTACTCCTCTACTTCAGCAGCAAGACAAGGAATTGTGCTCTCATCACTTCTGTTCAACATTAGAGTAGGGTAAAGCCAGTGCAGTAAAGCAAGGGGGAGAAAGGCATACTGATCGCAAGAAAGAAGTAAAACTTTTTTTTTTTTCTGAGAGTAAAAACTTTAATGAAAGTTAAAAAAGCCCCAAAAGGTAGAAGTATTAAGTAACTTTACTACATGTGCAAGATGATATGGTTGCACATTTAGATGACTTGTAATTTTCCATTATTTTAACCCAGTATGGTGTGTAATCTCAAAATGTTATACAGGAACAGGAACAGGCACAGTGACTATCTCTGGGTAACAGATTTGGAGTAATTTATTTTTAGTTATCTACTTTTCTATGGATGCATTCTACAGAACATCTAAGGAAGAAATAATAGTAATTCTACACAAGCTCATGCAGAAAATTGAGAAGAAGATAGTACTTCCTAAGTCATCTATGAGGTCATCATAACAAGTGTACCAAAACAAGACAAGGATATTATAAGAAAATTATAGGCTAATATCCCTCATTAATATAGATGCAAAAATTCTAAACAAACTAAATTGAAAAATATAACATAAGCATCTACATCATGATCAAGTGAGATTGTCCTAGTAATGCAAATGTTTTAACATCCCCAAATCAATCAATTAAATTGTCATATTAACAAAATTGAAAAGTAAATCCATATGATTATCTCAATAGATGCAAAAATTATTTGATAAAATTTAACATCTCTGCTGAGTAAAACAGAAATAAATAAAGATCTTCTGAATCTGATAAAGGGTGCTATCAAAAAACTCACATCTAACATCAAACATAACAGTGACTCTTTACTCCTCTACTTCAGCAGCAAGACAAGGAATTGTGCTCTCATCACTTCTGTTCAACATTAGAGTAGGGTAAAGCCAGTGCAGTAAAGCAAGGGGGAGAAAGGCATACTGATCGCAAGAAAGAAGTAAAACTTTTTTTTTTTGCTGAGAGTAAAAACTTTAATGAAAGTTAAAAAAGCCCCAAAAGGTAGAAGTATTAAGTAACTTTACTACATGTGCAAGATACAAGATTAATATACAAAAATCAGTTGTATTTTTATGTACTTTGACAACAATTAAAAATTGAGATTAAGTAGCATTATTTATGATGGCATCACACATAAGATGCCTAGGAATAAATCTGTTATTATAAAAGATAAGCAATATGAATATACTGAGATCTGAAGATTAATGAAAGAAGACCTAATTAAACATACTGTCTTTATGGGTTGGGAGGCTCACTACTTTTTTCTACACTTCTTTATGGCTGCATTGGGTCTTCATTGTGGCATGCGTGCTCTTCACTGCTGAGTGCAGACTCCAGAGTGTGTAGGCTCAAAAGCTGGGGTGCTGGAACTTAGTTGCTCCATGACCTATGGTATGTTAGTTCCCTGACCAGGAGTCGAACCCAAGTCACTTGCATTGCAAGGCAGATTCTTAACCCACGGTACCACCAGGGAAATCCCAAGACTCACTATTGTTAGTAGATAAAGCTTTCCAAAACTGATCAACAGATTTAATGAAATCCAATAAAAGTCCAGCAAGATGATTTTTTTTGGCATAGACATTGATGATCTGACTTTAAAATTCATATGGAAATGCAGAGGACCTAGAATAGCCAGTTGTATATCAAACTTTAAAAAGGAAAACAAAGTTGAAGGACTGACACCTGATTTCAGGACTTATTGTGAAGCTAAGTAATCAGGAGTGAGTGGTACTGGTGTAAAGACAACAAATAGATTAGTGGAATAGAATAGCAAGTCAAGAAACAGACCCATACAAATATGGCACACATATATGGACAACTGATTTTTGACAAATGTGTAAAGACAATTCAGCAGAGAAAGGATAGACTTTTCAGCAAATGGTGCTGGCATAACAGGCATGTGCCAAACCACCCCACCAAAACAAAACAAAAAAAACAAAGAACTTCAAACCATCCTTGTATAATAGACAAAACTAGATCAAAATAGATCATAAAACCAAATGCAAAATATACAACTATAAAACTCCTAGGAAAAAAATCTTTGGATAAGACTTTATGACCTTGAGTTGAGCAAAATTTCTTAAATACGACACCAGAAGTATGGTTCATAAAAGACAAAATTGATCAATTGGACTTTAGCAAAGTTAAAACTTCTCTTTGAAAGACATTTTTAAAAGAATGAAAGACAAGCCACAGACTGAGAGAAAATATTTGCAAATCATAGATCTGATGAAGGACTTGTGTTAAGAACACGTAAAGAATTCTCAGAACTCAATTAGAAAAAAAAATCATATGTAAAACAGGCAGAGGAGTTGAACAAATACATGACTAAAAAAGAAACATGGGCATAAATAAAGTACAAGAAAAGGTGCTTTAACATTATTCAGTTCAGGTCAGTTCAGTCGCTCAGTCGTGTCCGACTCTTTGTGACCCCATAAATCGCAGCACGCCAGGCCTCCCTGTCCATCACCATCTCCCAGAGTGCACTCAGACTCACGTTCATCGAGCCCATGATGCCATCCAGCCATCTCATCCTCTGTCGTCCCCTTCTCCTCCTGCCCCCAATCCTTCCCAGCATCAGAGTCTTTTCCAATGAGTCTTCGCATGAGGTGGCCAAAGTACTGGAGTTTCAGCCTTAGCATCATTCCTTCCAAAGAAATCCCAGGGCTGATCCCCATAATGGTTCTCGGTGGCTCAGATCATAAAGAGTATGCATGCAATGCGGGAGACTGGGCTGGGTCGAGAAGATCCCCTGGATAAGGAAATGGCAACCCACTCCAGTATTCTTGCCTGGAAAATTCTATGGATGGAGGATCCTGCTGGGCTCTAGTCCATGGGGTCACAAAGAGTCGGTAGTGACTGAGTGACTAACTGCCCTAGGGCCTTGAGGCTGTTTGTGTACTGCTCAGGCTACTGGCTAGCTCTTCCTGCTGGCAGTCATAAGGGAAATGCAAATTAAAACCACGAGGTACCACTACACACCTATTAAAATGGCTAAAATTAAAAACATTGGTAATATCAAATGTTGGTGAGGGTGTGAATGAAATCAACTTTCATACATTGCTTACGAGACTGAAAATTGTTACAAATTGTAAAACAATCTGGCAGTTTCTTAAATGAACATACACATACAGCATAATCCATCTATTTTACTATTTAATACTAGATATTTTCACAAGAGAAATGAAAATGTATATGTTCAAAAGGACTTTTACATGAATGTTAACTGCTGCTTTATTCATAATAGCTTTAAGCTGGAAACAGTTCAAATAGCCGAATAATAGGTGAACAGATAAATTGTGGAATATGCATAAATAGAATCCATGATCACAATAAAGAGAAATCAACTTTTGATACAAACTACAATGTGGATAATTTTCAGAATAATTATGCTGAATGAAAGAAGCCACGCATAAGGGAATATACTGTATGAATTCATTTACATGAAGTTATAGAAAAAGCAAACTAATCTATAGTGATTGAAGGCAGATCAGATTGCCTGGGGAGGAGAGGCAAGGTAGCCTAGGAAGGAGGAATTGCAGAGGGGCACAAGACAAATCTTTGGGAGGGTGATGGATATATTTATTACCTTGGTTGTGAATATGGCTTCATAGGCATATACACATTTCAAATCTTATGAAATTATATAATTTAGATTGCAGTTTAATATATATTGATTATACATTAAAGAGTTGTTAAAAGTAACACCTCCTCATTAATAAAGTAATAATCTTGTTTTTCAGCTTTAGTTTTCTTCTGTCATCAGTAAATATTTCATTGCATTCTCCTCTTGCTTGCATGATTTCTGAGAAGTCTCTCATAACACTTACCCTTGATCCTCTGTAGGTAATTTCCTTTTGGGCTCTTTCAAGACTTTGTCTTTTGATTTTTTGTAGGCTTAATATGATATTCTCAGTGTAAAGTTTTTTGGTATTTATCCTGATTGAATAATGGTTCTCGGTGGCTCAGATCATAAAGAGTATGCATGCAATGCGGGAGACTGGGCTGGGTCGAGAAGATCCCCTGGATAAGGAAATGGCAACCCACTCCAGTATTCTTGCCTGGAAAATTCTATGGATGGAGGATCCTGCTGGGCTCTAGTCCATGGGGGTCACAAAGAGTCGGTAGTGACTGTGACTAACTGCCCTAGGGCCTTGAGGCTGTTTGTGTACTGCTCAGGCTACTGGCTAGCTCTTCCTGCTGGCAGTCATAAGGGAAATGCAAATTAAAACCACGAGGTACCACTACACACCTATTAAAATGGCTAAAATTAAAAACATTGGTAATATCAAATGTTGGTGAGGGTGTGAATGAAATCAACTTTCATACATTGCTTACAAGACTGAAAATTGTTACAAATTGTAAAACAATCTGGCAGTTTCTTAAATGAACATACACATACAGCATAATCCATCTATTTTACTATTTAATACTAGATATTTTCACAAGAGAAATGAAAATGTATATGTTCAAAAGGACTTTTACATGAATGTTAACTGCTGCTTTATTCATAATAGCTTTAAGCTGGAAACAGTTCAAATAGCCGAATAATAGGTGAACAGATAAATTGTGGAATATGCATAAATAGAATCCATGATCACAATAAAGAGAAATCAACTTTTGATACAAACTACAATGTGGATAATTTTCAGAATAATTATGCTGAATGAAAGAAGCCACGCATAAGGGAATATACTGTATGAATTCATTTACATGAAGTTATAGAAAAAGCAAACTAATCTATAGTGATTGAAGGCAGATCAGATTGCCTGGGGGGGAGAGGCAAGGTAGCCTAGGAAGGAGGAATTGCAGAGGGGCACAAGACAAATCTTTGGGAGGGTGATGGATATATTTATTACCTTGGTTGTGAATATGGCTTCATAGGCATATACACATTTCAAATCTTATGAATTATATAATTTAGATTGCAGTTTAATATATATTGATTATACATTAAAGAGTTGTTAAAAGTAACACCTCCTCATTAATAAAGTAATAATCTTGTTTTTCAGCTTTAGTTTTCTTCTGTCATCAGTAAATATTTCATTGCATTCTCCTCTTGCTTGCATGATTTCTGAGAAGTCTCTCATAACACTTACCCTTGATCCTCTGTAGGTAATTTCCTTTTGGGCTCTTTCAAGACTTTGTCTTTTGATTTTTTGTAGGCTTAATATGATATTCTCAGTGTAAAGTTTTTTGGTATTTATCCTGATTGATGTGCTCTGAGCTGCCAGGATGTGTGGTTGGGTGTCAGTCATTAATTTTGAAAAATTGTTAGCCATTAGTTCTTCAAATTGGAGAAGGCAATGGCAACCCACTTCAGTACTCTTGCCTGGAAAATCCCATGGAAGGAGGAGCCTGGTAGGCTGCAGTCCATGGAGTCGCGAAGAGTCTGACACGACTGGGTGACTTAACTTTCATTTTTCACTTTCATGCATTGGAGAAGGAAATGGCAACCCACTCCAGTATTCTTGCCTGGAGGATCCCAGGGACGGTGGAGCCTGGTGGGCTGCAGTCTGTGGGGTTGCACTGAGTCGGACACGACTGAAGCGACTTAGCAGCAGCAGCAGCAGCAGTTCTTCAAATATTTCTTTTGCTCTGTTCTTTTTTTCTTCTCCTTCTGATATTGTAATTACATAGATGTCATATCTTTTGAAATTATAGTTCTTGGGTGTTCTGTTTTTTCTTTTAAATTCATTTTCCTCATTACATTTAAGTTTGGGAAGTGACCTTTAAGCTCACTGATTCTTTCTTGTCTGTGACCTGTCTATTGGTGAGCTCATCAAAACCATTTTCCACTTCTGTAGTGTTTATGATTTTTAATGTATTCTTTTGTTACTTTCTTAGAGTTTCCATCTCTTTGTTTACATCACCCATCTGATCTGGCATATTGTATGGCAGAGCTGGCATCTACTTCTTACATTAGCACTTTTAACATAGTAATCATGGATATTTTAAATTCCCTTTTCGACAAATTTCAAAATCTGTATCAGATCTGACTTTGGTTTTAATGTTCATAAACTCTTAAAGTTGATTTTTCCTGCTTTTAGGCATGTTTTGTAATTTTTTGTTGAAAATTTTAAATGTTTTATGAAGTTTTGGAAACTGAGGTAAATAGGCCTTTAGTGGGAAGGTTAGGTTTTTCTTCTTTTTTAATACGGCTGGGAGATGGACTCTTTAATGTCTACTGTAGCTGTATGTGTCAGTCTTCAGATTTCTTGAATGTCCTTATTTTACAACCTCCTGTTGTCTTTGATGTTCCCTAAGAACTCCTTACATAAGAGTTTTCATCTCACAGCTGTCTTAGCTGTAATCCGTTACTGTTTTACTGGAGCTCTGTTGATGTGGTGCTGAGGAATAGGCAAAGAAAGTGTTTTACAATCTTAAAATAAATTTTAATCTTTTTGTGGGCCTGGGCTACGATCATCAGAAGTGTTTTTCATTTTTACTCCAGTTTTACTTTTACCCCTTATGTGATACAATGAGGCTAGAGGGTGCTGGAGTCAGGAACAAGGCCTTCCCCAGTGTGATAGTCTCAAGTCTTTTCCCTTAGAAATTTTGTAGGTCTTTGTAAGGAGAATGCTCTGGGTGTTTCACTATGGTTACAGTTACTTTCTTCTTGTCCCTGCCAAAGCCACAAGAGGGTCTTTTCTTGGCTTTTACCAGGAGAACTTGGCAGATTCCTAGAGATAAAACCCACACAGGTGTGCGGGTCCTTTAAGACTGCAGCTCACAGGAGTTTATGCTGATCACCCTAGTCCACACTCAGCCTCCAACAATTCATCAAAATTGCCTTTTTAGTGTTCCCTCTGGTTCACGGCTCTGGTGGCTTGCTTCTACTCCAGGTAAGCAGATCTTAGTTGTAACTCTCTGGTTTCACCTGTCTCTCCAGACTTTGGGATGGCAGTTTTCTCTGCAACCTCAGTTCTCTGGTGGGTTCAAGAAAAGTCATTGATTTTCAGTTTGCTTATCTTTCTCCTTGTTGTAAGGATAATTAGAACAACAACTTCTAAACTCTTTACACGTTGAAGCTGAAATCCCCTTTTCCAGATTTGGACAATTTTCCTAAAATTCCTCTATGTTTCCAGGTCATAGGAGATGACTTCTCTCCCACCTTTACCAATGGAAATACTTTTCCTGCTTTCTTGGAGCTCAGCCTAATGTATGAAAGGCCATTTAAGTACAGGAGGGGTGGTTAATAGAAGCCAGGAAGGCCACAGGAGCAGAGAGGGCTATATTTTAGACTGGAGGCATGAAACAGCATCTGAAGAGGGCAGGTAAGCATTCAGGAAAGAGGTGATTTGTAAGTTGAGTCTTTGAGGAGTTAATGTGTTGGAGAGATGAGAAAGGAAAGGTGGTCTCCTTATAGGGAATGGCAAATGCAGTAACACAGAGATGAAAGGAAAAACGTCGACATTATCATTTAGTGTTCTTGAGTGCTTTGCCTGTTTTAAGCAATATTTTATTATTAATTATTATTATTATTTTGTCTGTGCTGGGTCGTTGTTGCTCAGGCTTTTCTCTAGTTGTGGTGAGTGGGGGCTTCCCTTGTTGTGGAGCATGGGCTCTAGAGCACAGGCTTAAAGTTGTGACCAGGGGCTTAGTTGCCCTGTGGCACATGGGACCTTCCTGGACCAGGGACTGAACCCATGTCTCCTGCATTGGTAGGTGGATTCTTTACCACTGAGCCACCAGGGAAGCCCTACTCCTATTATCTTTGCTCTACTTTGTTCTTTCATTCAAAACACTCTCTGCATCATGAGGGAGTGTTTGTGCAGGCTTTTGCACCTCCAGCCCTAACTCAGTATGTAGTTGTGGCCTCCCCTGCTGACCCTGAGGTGTGATGATCCCTCCTCCCTCCCTGGCACTGCCCTCATGCTCTGTCGAGGCAGGGGCCACTCTGCCAGCCACACCTCTCTGCTCAATGCTGCACCTAACCCATCAGGCTGGTCCACTCCTGCTGCCCACCCACTGCACAAGCTGGCAGGTGGGAGCTCTGCTCTAGGGCTGCCAGCTGCCATATCAACCTAGCCCATCTGAGAGCTGTCTGGGATGGGGCCAGCGGCAGGCTGAGCCCAGGGCACCTGCCGCCTCAGAAAGTGATCCCCGTGCCTGCACGCCTTGCTCCATCCAGGGTTGGAGGATCATGATGCTGGAGCAGCCAGGTACTACTTTGGACCCTGCCGCTTTCTGGAGTCACACCTTTCTGCTCATGGTGCATTGGTAGCCAGGCAGGCACCAACTATAGAAGCCACGAGCAGCTTCTGTAGTGATCCCACAGTGAGCCCCTCCCCCAAGCAAGTGACTGTTGATGAGCAAGGGTCAACCCGTGACTGTTAGTGGTTCAGCTCAGCTATTGGTCAGGGTCACAGTAGGTCCCTCCCCCTCCCCCTCTTGTATACAAAAAGGAGCCTGAATTTGGACTGAAGGAAGATAGTTTTTGAGAAGCTACTCTGCCATCTCCCTTGGCTAGCTTTCTGATTAAAGTCGTTATTCCTTATTCCAACAACTCCTCTCCTGGTTTGTTAGCCTGTTGGGTGGTGAGTAGAATGAGCTTTGGCTTGGGAACAAATACAGCTGGTGGCTTTACTTGCTACTAAGTTGTAAGTAAAGGTGTGATACATTCATTTCCATTATAATTTGTTTTTAACATCTTAATTATTGAGATTATAAAAGAAGAGGAGGACACTCCTTAATTTTCATGTGTTTGAGAATTGTGTGTGAGAAATGCTTTAAACTAATTAACGAGGCTAACAACAGAAACTTCTAAGTTGCAAGGTGTTCAATTAACCACAGCTGCCCATGGGGAGTGTTCCCTGGACTTACGGATCCATCCAAAGTTTTTGCGAACCTAAGGCAGAGCTTTGAGTCCAACACGGGAGAGGATTGTCTAATTAGAACAGCAGACTGGGAGTTGGTTACCTTGAGCTGTATTTTTGCTTTCATAAATTTTTCTGTCTAACCTTGGGCAAGTTGCATAATCTTTGGGGGTTTTCTTATCTTTCAAATGCTGATAATACTTGCTTGATTTTAGGTCTTTTTAAGGTCTTGGATGAAAGCTGTTTTATAAGCTTGTTGCATTATCAGGAAATGCCAGATTTAGAAGTTATTATTAACTATGGGAGGTGTGTGAACACACATCTGCCCCTCTTCCAAGACTGAAAAAAAAAAGAACCTCACCATCGGAGTTCAACTGCTGGGTTGCCATGGGCACGGTATTCTTTTCCTGTCATTTGTAGAGCAGTTAACAGTCAGTAGTGACTAGTGGGGAGAAGTTGCGCTTTCACTCTTCTTTTCAGGTCAACATTATTTATTTATTGACTGCAGGCCTCATTATATTCCACTGGGTGGCTTTACAAGTGTCACCACAATGAACATCTGACATTGGTTCTTATAACATAAAGGAAATGACCTGACAAAAATGTGGAATCCCACAAGGTAAATAAATGAACATGCTTTAAAAAAACAACTCTAGAATTATAGAAGAGGGAAAATAATCAGTTTTCAGTGGGTAGCTTATAACAGATACACTGCACTACACTTCCCTGACCGTAAGCAGGCACCCATTCATCATGGTTTCTATAAAGTTTAAGCAGACTGGTAAATATTGATTCTAGTAGAAACAACATCCTCTTTATTTCACTTCATTTACATTCTATGAAAGTATCATGCTTCTTTTTATGATATTATTCATTGATGTTTCAAAAAAAAAGAGAGAAAAAATTTGTTATGAATCACACTGCCAAATGCTTGAGGCAAATGTTTCTAAAACATAGTGAGCGATTTGTTTGTGAACTGTCACATCTCCTTTTCCTTTTTATGTTATTTGCTTATTTTTGTGGAGCTAGAAAACAGATTAAGTATAAGGCAAGATGACTTCCTGACAAGCAATTGTGAAGCCCTGTTCTAAAAGTTGCTTTCATGGGGATGGATCCTGATATATGGTCTCCTCCTGGGATCAGAGACACAGGGGAAGGCTCACCATGACACCAAACTTCCTCAGTCACACAAATGTAAATAGCTCCAGTGAAGTTACATGGGGTACTGATTTATTCACTTAAATAGTATGTCAGCTATCTACAATATGCTGGATACCATGGAAGGCACTGAGATAAAGATTAATAAAATGCAATCCATTTCTATAGATTTACAATATAGTGGAAGAAACAAATATCAAACTATATAATTTAAATATGTCTAGGTCTTACCAGTCTATTGGTAAAATTATGTAACTTAAATTCCTCTGGTTCATAGTTCTACCTGATAATGTAGAACCTGGTCTCTTAAAAATCCCTTCTGTTTATTTGTGGGGACTCTTGGGGGTGATTCATATGACTTTAAAAATAGCCTTAAAGTCCACATGTCTCCACAAGATATTCATTTTGACCCGGTCACTGTTGATGGTGTTCCATGAGAAAGGTGACAACATTGTCCAAGGCATCTAAAGATAGGATATTGACTACAATTAACCTCAGATCCATGATTTTGGAAACTGGGTAACTAGTGGTAGCATTAATCAAAGAGGAGAAGGAATAAAAATTGGGAGGGGGGATTAAAGGTGAATGTTGTATGTTTTGACTTAAAGGTGTCTTTCAGACACCAAATGGAGATGATAAATGAGCTGAATTACCATTCCATTCTTCAGGAAAGAATTGTGTGAATTTGGAATGTATCAGCATGTTGTGGGTATTGAAGCTGTCTTTTGTTGAGATTGCCCTGGGTGAGTGTTTACAGTGTGGAGAAGAGAGAGAAAGAGTTCAGGCTTGTTGTTAAAGCCATGTTTTGGTAGGTGAGATACTGGGAAAATATGATGATAAATGGCATCTTAAAGTAAGAGACTGAGAGGGTCAGTATTAGGGAAAATGGGCATAAGTTTAGGAGATTTATTAGCCTAAGACAGACTCCAACAGTGTCCCAGGCTTGGCAATGGCTGTCCCTTCTATAGAGGAGTCAAGTTTGCAAACTAAAATTTGGAGGAATTAGTTCCCTTGATAAGATTCTATAGCTCGGAGTCTCTGTTTTCAAATACCATCTTCATCTTCCTAGAGTCAGACCAAACCAATATGAAGTCTGGGGGCAGGGACACAAATATTCAGTCCACTGAAATTACCAATAACCATATTTACTTGTGTGTTCTCTCCTATCTACTGTCTCATCTCCCCACGTAAATAATACTGATTTTTGTGATCATATTCTTGCTTAAAAACATAATTACCTGTGTACCTAGATAATATATTTTTCTTTGCTTATTTTTTAATTAAAAAATTTTTCAATGGGAATATTTTTTATTATTTTAAGATAACAAAATTTATTGTTTTTATTGGCATATAATTGCTTGCAGTGTATTATCTCTGCAGTGCAAAGAAGTGAACCAGCTGTATGTGTACATATATCCCCTCACTCT
>SJYC01128514.1:0-19342 GCA_006408675.1 Madoqua kirkii | reverse complement strand
CATCTAAGTAATTCACAGAGCACCAAGCTGAGCTTCCTGTGCTGTTCCCACTATCTATTTTACACATGCAATGGCAACCCACACCAGTACTCTTGCCTGGAAAATCTCATGGACAGAGGAGCCTGGTAGGCCTGGTAGGCTGCAGTCCATGAGTTGCAAAGAGTCGGACATGACTGAGTGACTTCACTTTCACTTTTCACTTTCATGCCTTGGAGATGGAAATGGCAACCATTCTAGTATTCTTCCCTGGAGAATCCTAGGAACAGGGGAGCCTGCTGGGCTGCTGTCTATGGGGTCGCACAGAGTCAGACACGACTGAAGCGGTGCAGCAGCAGCAGAGTATATACAGGGCACGAAACCAAATATGCAGTCTCCTAGGAGTTGCTTTTTTCACTTGACATCATGTTGTTAAAATGTATGCATAATGTTGCTCGTAGCAATATCTTTATGGCTGTATAATATTCTACCATGAAATATACTGTGTTTCTTCCTTAATCCATCATATTTTTCAGCAGGCATTTGAGTTGCATAAACATTTTTAGTAGACTTTCCTGGTGGTCCAATGGTTAGGACTTTGCCTTCCAATAGGGGCAGGGGATTGGGTGTGGTCCCTAGTAGGGCAACTGGGATCCCACATGCCTCAGGGCCAGGAACATAGAGCAGAAGGAGCATTATAGCAGATTCAATGAAGACTTTAAAAAATGGTCCACGTCCAAAAAATCTTTTAAAAAATAAAAAGGTAATTGCCATGATTATCCTGTACCTGTGTGAATGTTTCTTTTGAGAATTATATTATGTCAGACAGGATGAGCAGATAATGCGGTGATAACAAACTAACCCTTAGACATAGATGGCTTCATACAACAAAAGTTGATTTCTTGGTGGCAGAGTCTCAGGGACAGAGGCTACACCGTCATTTTACATATATGTGCATGGTCAGTTGTGTCTGACTCTTTGCGACTCTGTGGACTATAGCCCACCAGACTCCTCATAGCTTGTGTCTTAAAGAACTTCAATTCCTAGGAGGTGAAAAGGAACACAATGGAACTGCCCAGGGCTTTATGGTGCCTCATCTCAGAAGTGCCAGGTGATTTTCTCTACATTTACTTTACCTGACATAGCCATATGACCAAACTTAATGCAAGAGAGGAATAATGAGAACTATAGGGAGCAGATGGAATATTTGTTTCTGCCATTTAGAAGTGAAATTTCCAGGTTGTAGGGTTTATGAATATTTACTTTTTCAAGATAATGCCAAATTTCTTTCCAAAGTGTTAATGCAAATTTATATTATCAATAGATATGTACAAGAGATGTATTCTATTCCCTAAAGTTCTTTTTTTGAGCCATTTTTTTTGTTGCTTTATTTTTATGCTCCTGTATAAAGTGAATGGAGACATTCTTATGCCTATTTTTCAGATCAAATAAGTTATTGGTTTAAATAAGTGATAGTGCAAATTAATGGTGTTTTTGTCTGTCCATCCTATCCTATCCTTACTTTGCATCTGATAATAGCATCTGATCTTTCATGTCTTGGATCATATTTCCCAATTGCATATGGCTAAGTAGGAAGTCAAGAAACACCTGGAGTAACAGGCAAATTTGGCCTTGGAGTACAGAATGAAGCAGGGTAAAGGCTAATACAGTTTTGCCAAGAGAATGCACTGGTCATAGTAAACACCCTCTTCCAACAACACAAGAGAAAACTCTACACATGGACATCACCAGATGGTCAACACCAAAATCAGACTGATTATATTCTTTGCAGCCAAAGATAGAGAAGCTCTGTGCAGTCAGCAGAAACAAGACTGGGAGCTGACTGTGGCTCAGATCATGAACTCCTTATTACCAAATTCAGACTTAAATTGAAGAAAGTAGGGAAAACACTAGACCGTTCAGGTGTGACCTAAATCAAATCCCTTATGATTATACAGTGGAAGTGAGAAATAGATTTAAGAGACTAGATCTGATAGAGGGCCTGATGAACAATGGATGGAGGTTCATGACATTGCACAGGAGACCGTGATCAAGACCATCCCCATGGAAAAGAAATGCAAAGAAGCAAAATGGCTGTCTGAGGAGGCCTTACAAATAGCTGTGAAAAGAAGGGAAGCAAAAAGCAAAGGAGAAAAGGAAAGATATAAGCATCTGAATAGAGTTCCAGAGAATAGCAAGGAGAGATAAGAAAGCCTTCTTCAGCAATCAGTGCAAAGAAATAGAGGAAACAGAATGGGAAAGACTAGAGATCTCTCTAAGAAAATTAGAGATACCAAGGGAACATTTCATGCACAGATGGGCTCGATAAAGGACAGAAATGGTATGGACCTAAAAGAAACAGAAGATATTAAGAAGAGGTGGCAAGAATACACAGAAGAACGGAACAAAAGAGATCTTCATGACCCAGATAATCACGATGGTGTGATCATTCACCTAGAGCCAGACATCCTGGAATTTGAAGTCAAATGGGCCTTAGGAAGCATCACTACGAACAAAGTTAGTGGGGGTGATGGAATTCCAGTTGAGCTCTTTCAAATCCTGAAAGATGATGCTGTGAAAGTGCTACACTCAATATGCCAGCAAATTTGGAAAACTCAGCAGTGGCCACAGGATTGGAAAAAGTCAGTTTTCTTTCCAATCCCAAAGAAAGGCAATGCCAAAGAATGCTCAAACTACCACACAATTGCACTCATCTCACTGCTAGTAAAATAATGCTCAAAATTCTCCAAGCCAGGCTTCAGCAATATGTGAACTGTGAACTTCCAGATGTTCAAGCAGGTTTTAGAAAAGGCAGAGGAACCAGAGATCAAATTGCCAATATCTGCTGGATCATGGAAAAAACAAGGGAGTTCCAGAAAAACATCTCTTTCTGCTTTATCAACTATGCCAAGCCTTTGACTGTGAGGGTCATAATAAACTGTGGGAAATTCTGAAAGAGATGGGAATACCAGAACACCTGACCTGCCTCTTGAGAAATCTATATGCAGGTCAGGAAGCAACAGTTAGAACTGCACATGGAACAACAGACTGGTTCCAAATAGGAAAAGGAGTATGTCAAGGCTGTATATTGTTACCCTGCTTATTTAACTTCTATGCAAAGTACATGATGAGAAATGCTGGGCTGGAAGAAGCACAAGCTAGAATTAAGATTGCCAGGAGAAATATCAATAACCTCAGATATGCAGATGATACCGCCCATATGGCAGAAAGTCAAGAAGAACTAAAAAGCCTCTTGATGAAAGTGAAAGAGGAGAGTGAAAAAGCTGGCTTAAAGCTCAACATTCAGAAAACTAAGATCATGGCATCTGGTCCCATCACACATGGGAAATAGATGGGAGAACAGTGGAAACAGTGTCAGATTTTATTTTCTGGGGCTCCAAAATCACTGCAGTGGTGATTGTAGCCATGAAATTAAAAGATGCTTACTCCTTGGAAAGAAAGTTATGACCATCCTAGATAGCACATTCAAAAGCAGAGACATTACTTTGCCAACAAAAGTCCATGTAGTCAAGGCTATAATTTTTTCAGTGGTCATATATGGGTGTGAGAGTTGGATTGTGAAGAAAGCTAAGTGCCAAAGAATTGATGCTTTTGAACTGTGGTGTTGGAGAAGACTCTTGAAAGTCTCTTGGCCTGCAAGGAGATACAACCAGTCCATTCTAAAGGAAATCAGTCCTGAGTGTTCATTGGAAGGAATGATGCTAAAGCTGAAACTGCAATACTTTGGCCTCCTGATGTGAAGAGTTGACTCATTGGAAAAGACCTTGATGCCAAGAGGGATTGGGGGCAGGAGGAGAAGGGGACGACAGAGAATGGGATGGCTGGATGGCATCACCAACTCGATGGACATGAGTTTCAATAAACCCTGGGAGTTAGTGATGGACAGGGAGGCCTGGTGTGCTGCGATTCATGGAGTCGCAAATAGCTGGACACGACTGAGTGACTGAACTGAACTGATGAAAAGTCTATGAAATTTCAATCCCCTCCTCTCTGTCTTATCATAGGAAGGGATATAAGGCATAGCCTGTAGGACTACAAATATTTTATCCTAGGACTTCCCTAGTAGCTCAGTGGTAAAGAATATGCCTGCAATGCAGGAGACTTGTAGAAGGTAAGAGTTTGATCCCTGGGGTGGGGAGACCCCCTGGAGAAGGAGATAGCAACCCCTTCCCATAATCTTGTCTATAAATTCCCATGGACAGAGGAGCCTGGCAAGGTATAGTCCATGGAGTCCACTCCACTGACTCCAAAGAGTCAGACCAAATTGAACAATAACATTTTCACTTTTTTTTTTTTGCTACAGTGATTGATTCAGTTGTGGGCGTATGACCCAAATGATACAGTCAGAGACTAATGTAAAGATTTGCTTATGGATGTTCAAAGAGAGAAGCACTCTCTTCTCATGGGACTGACAGTTGTAAGACTTGCTACATGTGGAACTGCCATGGACTGTCTGCCCTAGCTATCTCTGACACTGTCTGCAGAATAAAGCTAGAAACAAAAGTAACAGAGGCTAAGTATAGGACATACCCCAAGCTTTGTCAACATGATTTAACCTCGCTGAGTCAGCTGGGTCTAAAGACCAATCCTTCGACTTTTTAGGTATATGAGCTAAAATATTCCCTACTGCTGCTGCTAAGTCAAGTCACTCAGTCATGTCCAACTCTGTGTGAACCCATAGACAGCAGTCCACCAGGCTTCCCCATCTCTGGAATTCTCCAGGCAAGAACACTGGAGTGGGTTGCCATTTCCTTCTCCAATGCATGAAAGTGAAAAGTGAAAGTGAAGTCGCTCAGTTGTGTCCAGCTCTTGCTACCCCATGGACTGCAGCCTACCAGGCTCCTCCATCCATGGGATTTTCCAGGCAAAAGTACTGGAGTGGGGTTCCATTGCCTTCTCCAAAAATATTCCCTATTTCCCTATTTTACTGTTAAACTCATTTTAGTTGGTTGTCTGAGGTTCCTCATCAGCCAGTTACTGGCAGGAATAAGGTCTGAATTTAGGCTTTCAACCTATTGGTTGAATTCTCTTCCCCCAAATCTTATGACTCAACTCAGCTCTGCTGGGCTAAATACTACCAGCTTCAGTTTTCACATTGATTTCTGGAGGTAGAAACCTAAGAAAACTTCATTGGTGGGGGCTTTAAGATTTTGAGAAAATCCATTGCCTTCTCCGAAAATATTCCCTATTTCCCTATTTTACTGTTAAACTCATTTTAGTTGGTTGTCTGAGGTTCCTCATCAGCCAGTTACTGGCAGGAATAAGGTCTGAATTTAGGCTTTCAACCTATTGGTTGAATTCTCTTCCCCCAAATCTTATGACTCAACTCAGCTCTGCTGGGCTAAATACTACCAGCTTCAGTTTTCACATTGATTTCTGGAGGTAGAAACCTAAGAAAACTTCATTGGTGGGGGCTTTAAGATTTTGAGAAACCATTTGGAAGGTTACATCATGAGTAATGTGTCACAGCACAAATTAATACATTAGACAATTTTGTCGTCGTTCCCAAGTCTAGAAATTGATTCTTGAGTTTCCTGGTCCATGGCACTATAAAAAGATGCACATCCATCACCTTACACAGGATGGTGAGATTTTATCTTTGGACTTACCTCAAAGTGACAAATAGTTAATTAGGTACATAAAGCATTTTTAACATAGACAGTTTTGAGCTTTAAGTTTTGTTGCTGATAGAGGCATCCAAGAGAGTGCAAGAATCTGAACACTAAATAAATCTAGAACCCTCTTCACTGTCTCAATACATGCCAAGTCAGCTTTGAGACTAATTAATCAAAACAAACTTACAATTTAGCCCACTAATTACTGTGCTTGGCAGAGGAGGGGAGGAATGTGCTGAAAAGGGAAACCCGAAAGTGAGAAAGGAGAGCGATCCTGTCATTTTCCTGTCAGGGGCAGAGGTGCAAGGCAGTCGTGTAGGAAGTGCTGGTCCTGTTTTCATTCAGGCAAAGGGGCCTCATCAAGATGACAGCTGGAGATGCAGGTCCCTGCCCCTTTGGTAAATGCAGGGCATCTGTTACCTGTCCTCCAGAATAAGGTCAATTATGGATTGAATGTGCCCCCCCCCCCAAATTCATGTATTGAAGCCTAACCCTCCATTTGATGATATTTGGAGTTGGGCCCTGTGAGTGATATCAGGTGGAGCCCTCATGATGTTATTAGTGCCCCCTTAGCAAGAGAAATGAGAGTGCTTGCTTCTCTCTCTGCTTTCTACCATGTGAGGAAGGACCTAGCAAGAAAATGGCCTTCTATAACTAGGAAGAGGGTTTGCACAGAACCCAACCATGTTGGCACCCTGATCTCATACTTTCAGCCTTCAGAAATGTGAGAAAGGAGTGTTTGTTGTTTAAGCCACCTAGTCTATGGGTATCTTGTTATAACAGTTCAAACTGATTAAGATAAGGCCTTTCCCTTACAGAAAAGCATGATCTTTCTAGACTCTGTCCCTTGATCTGTAGGAAACAAGGATCCAGGAGACTAAGGCTCTGGAGGATCCATATGTTTCCCTATCATATCTAGTGCAGGTTTTATGGCTCTGGTTACTTGCATTACTGACAAATTCCTGCCTCTAAATTCCTAAATCTGCACATTGAGTCACATGATTGTCAAGAAGCATTTAACAGGAGGCTTCCTGTGTGCTATTTTGGATCTGTCAGGAATCCTCTGTTCCTTATTAATTCCTGAATATTCAGGAATTAAGAGGAGAGGCAAGCCTCTGCGGGACTGAGGAATCCAGGCATTTCCTTCATTAGTTTTTCAATAGGGTGATAAATACCCTCTTCCTTCTTGTGAACCATAGGGTAAAAGTGGTTGTTTACAACTCACTTTCTCTCTTTAATATGAATCACCTATGTTTTGTAAGTCTGGAATTTTAATCTTTATTTTTGCTGAGAATAACTACCTTGTAAGACAGTATAAATGCCCACACCATGTTGATTACAACACCTTTGCTCCATCAGAGCTTTGGTTCCCGTGTCTTTCCTTCTTTCTTTCTCTCTCTCCCTATCTCTATTTCTGGCTGATTACCTGGAACGCAAGAGCCAGCTGCGTAACCCAGGAAATTAGCTTCCCTCCTGCTTTTACTTTCTCATCGTTGACTCCAGACCACCAGGTTCTGGTCCATTAAAGGACCTCAACACATGATCTCACATGAAACCCAGCCTATCTCAGTTTCTAGAATATGATCAGACTTGAAGCAGGTATAACTTGAATAGCTACCTTTGCTGCCATTGATTTGGTGTTGACATTTGAGCTATGATGTCAGCCATTGTCTTTGGGCCTGTAGAACTTTTGCCTTGTATTTAATTCTGGTCCCTTATTTTGGATTTTGTTCCTTGTACCTTATTGTTTCCTTTCCTCCTTAGCCTCTATGACTCTTGGCATCTTGTTCCCAAACTGTGGCTGTAATTGTTGGATAATAGTTGTCTGCCTAATTCTTAATGCTGTTCACTCAACAGATATGGTCTGACTTGTTAAGTGAGAGCATGATTAAGAGTTCCCCTTTTCCTGCTGGGGACACGGTTGTATTACATTTTCTAGCTGGGGATGAGTCTATACATCTGAGTTCTGGTCAATATAATGTGAAGGGATGTGATGAGTCACTTCTAGACTTGGCTCCTATAATCTTTCTGGAAATTCTTATTGGATTCCTTTTTCTTTTTTTTCCAAAAGATTTTTTTTTTAATTGTTGGTTGATCTGGGTCTTCATTGCTCCATGTGGGCTTTTTCTAGTCATGGCAAGTGGGTCTACCCTCTAGTCACAGTGTGTGGGCTTCTCATTGTGGTGGCTTCTCTTGTTGCAGGGTGTGGACTCTAGAACATGCAGGCTCCAGTAGTTGCTGCACCGTAGTTGTGGACTTGCAGGCTCCAGAGCACAACTTCAGCAGTTGTGGCACACATGGTTAGGTGTCATGTGAATTCTAGGACCAGGGATCAAACCCGTGTCCCCTACAATGCAAGGTGGATTCTTAATCACTGGACCACCAGGGAAGTCCTCCTCTTTCTTTAATTACTGGTTGGATATAGAAGATTCAGTGGGGGACTTGGAGGTCCTGGAGGAAGTGAAATGCTAGATGAAAAGATCCCACTTTTGGAATGATTCTGCAGAGCACATTTCCATGCTGACTCACTTTCAGCTGTGGATATATGAAAAAATATATATTTATTGGCTTAAGACACTGGGATGTTGAGATTGTTTGATACAGTAGTTAGCTTTCTTGGTGAGTATATTTTACATTCATCCATTCAGGTAATAGACATTTACTGAGTACCAACAAGTAATCAATTCTGTGTTAGATACTGGGGTAAAATGGTGAAAACAATACAGATCTGGCTTCACAGATCTTATAATCCACCAGTGACTAATGGCAGTGGGGATTGAGCGTTGGTAGGAGATGAATCCAAAGGAGCATGATCAGTACTTTTAAGGAACTGATGTCTATGGAATCAGATATGATGAAGCTGGATAATAAAGATAATCTAAGATTATGGATCTTGCATTATCAAAGTAGAATAGTATGTGAAATAATAGGTAGTTTATGTGGAGTAAAGAGGCTCTTTTGGATGAAAATTAAGTATAAAAATGTACATCATGGGAAAAAAAATTAGGAATTTCTTGAGTTCTTACTAGATCTTAGCCAGTAGGCAGATACTCCTGTTTCACTCTCCACTCATCAGGAAGTAAGTGTTATCCCCATTTTCTCTGCAAAGACTAAGGCTCAAGGACACTATGTTACTTGGCTAAGCTTACACAACTAATGAGCAATAAAAGTGGCATTCTAACCCAAGCCTGTTTGGCTCTTTCCTTGGCACTACGCTTCGGTCGGGTCAGCATTAATGTTCTTATAGAATCACATGACTGGAGACCATCTCCCTGCCCGTTAGCCCACCTGGCAGCCTTCAGTCTTGGGAATAAAAGGAAGCACTGTGTCCCTCCCTCCCTGGAGAAATAAACACTCCATTAGTTTTTCATTTGCCAAGAGCATGGGTTTTTTAATATTTTCTCTCTCCTTTTATCTCAGGGGAATATCAATCTGTACAGATTTATTATTAATTCTCTAGTAACATGCTTAGCTGCTCAAAATTTTTTACTGTTGCTTGTAAAAGAAGGCCTGCCTGTTCTTGAAATTTCAGGGACTTCGATCACTCTGGGATGAAATATCACCTTGAGAGACATTATAATGAGAAGGAAAGTATAGGAAAAAGTAACTCCTTCTGCCTCCCACCCCATTTGCCTTTTCTCTGGAACAAGCAAAAGCTACTTATTAGAGACTTTTTTTTCCCCATCAGACTGATCTTACGCTATTTTTCTGCAGTCCTCTCCTTCCAAGGAATATCACACTGAAAACAACATTCCCAGAGGAAAGGATACCTCTGGCAGATGGTTCTCTCTCTTTTTTCCCCAAAAGTGTTTTCATGCCTCAAAGTCTCATTTTTTAATGGACTCATCTGGTAATTAGGATATCTTTCATATGCAAATACAACAAGGCACATTTTGGGGGGTTATTCTGAGCTGTTGAGAACTTTAAAATGAAAATTCAAGAGAGTTATCTTCTGTAGACTCATTTATTTATTTAAGAAATATTGATGTCAGACTTTTTTTGGGGGAGGGGCTCCAAAATTACTGCAGGTGGTAATTGAAGCCATGAAATTAAAAGATTAAAAGACAATTACTCCTTGGAAGGAAAGTTATGACCAACCTAGATAGCATATGTAAAAGCAGAGAATTACTTTGCTAAGTTATTCTGAGCTGTTGAGAACTTTAAAATGAAAATTCAAGAGAGTTATCTTCTGTAGACTCATTTATTTATTTAAGAAATATTGATGTCAGACTTTTTTTGGGGGAGGGGCTCCAAAATTACTGCAGGTGGTAATTGAAGCCATGAAATTAAAAGATTAAAAGACAATTACTCCTTGGAAGGAAAGTTATGACCAACCTAGATAGCATATGTAAAAGCAGAGACATTACTTTGCTAACAACAGAGGATGAGATGGCTGGATGGCATCACCGACTCGATGGACATGGGTTTGGGTAGGATCTGGGAGTTGGTGATGGACAGGGAGGCCTGGCGTGCTGCAGTTCACGGGGTCTCAAAGAGTTGGACGTGACTGATTGACTGAACTGAATTCAACTGATGCGAGAAGGGCTGTGTGCAAGTGCTAGGTTGCTACTGGGAAAGTAACCTCTGCCCCCGTAGAACTTGTAGTCTAGAGAGAAATATGTATATTAAACAAATAAACACACTGATAATTTTATAAAGCTATATAATTATCCCATCAGTTAATTAAAATGTGTGAATTTGGCAGGGTACAAGCATGAAACAGTTTTGCTTTTCTCTAGTTAATAACTTCCCTTAGATGGTTGATTCTCCATTTTCTACTCCTTATTGACTTTTAAGGGGGGATTCCATAACTTTCCAGCCACTTGAAGGTATCAAGGATTCGGTGTAATTTAGAAATCTGCTCTCTTGTTTGACTCATTGTTTCCCTCTCCCAGCTCTGGCCTGACCTCTGATGGCACTTACATTGGGGTAGGAGCATGACCTATTTTTGCTTCCTCCCCCCACCCCAGGTCTGTCACTTTACCCTTTCAGTGTTGTGTGGGGCTGGGAGAGTGCTGGGGATGCAGGGAGATGGGAATGGGGACAAATTACAGAAAAGGGACAAGAGATTATTTCAGTCAACTAGTTCTGTATGTGGTCCTCTTGTGACCCTTGGTTGTCACTGTGGCAGCTCCCCTTCAGCTCCCACTCTACCTTCATTGGTGCTCCTGATAATCGCTTCCTGTGAACAACCTCTTAGTTGCAAGGCTGTTCACTCTCTAGGGAAAGACGTTAGGGAAAGGCACAACAGCCACTTCAAGCTAGGGTATCTTTTGTGGTATCTAATCCACCCATGGAAAATGCACATCCTTCCTGCCACTTTCCTTTCTTTCCTCTTACAGACATTGATTTGGGGTTGGGGAAGGTGGGAAAAAAGCCTGAAAACAATCTTGAGATCTTGAAGAAGGGGAATAGACTTTCAGATGACTTAGAATCATTTAAAGTAACCTCATCAGTTGTTAAGTAAACAAAGGCCTTCAAGTTTAGACATCAAGAGTATAGGTTTTGAATGAAATGGGCCCAGGCCCTATCTTGTTCCAATAACTTGTAAGTTTTGCGATCTCATGAATGTTATCTAACTTCTTTAATAATATCAAGCATCTCTCAAGTGGGTATTATGTGCCAGTGTGTGTGCCCACTTATTTAACTTCTTTAATAATATCAAGCATCTCTCAAGTGGGTATTATGTGCCAGTGTGTGTGCCCAGTTTCTCAGTCCTGTCTGACACTTTGTGACCCTATGACTGTAGCTCTTATGTCCATGGAACTTAATGGGCAAGAATACTGGAATGGGTTGCCATTTTCTTCTCTAATTATGTGCATATGTTCAACTAATTATTTCACTATTTTATCTTTTTATCTAATTTTATCTTTAATGACAACATTCTGTTCAGTATACTCACTCAGTCATGTCTGATTCTTTGCAACCCCATGAACCGCAGCATGCCAGGCTTCCCTATCCATCACCAACAGCCAGAGTCTACCCAAACCCATGTCCGTTGAGTCGGTGATGCCATCTAACCATCTTATCCTCCGTCATCCCCTTCTCCTCCTGCCCTCAATCTTTCCTAGCATCAGGGTCTTTTCAAATGAGTCAGCTCTTTGTATCAGGTGGCCAAAGTATTGGAGTTTTAGCTTTAATATCAGTCCCTCCAATGAACACCCAGGACTAATCTCCTTTAGGATGGACTGGCTGGATCTCCTTGCAGTCCAAGGGACTCTCAAGAGTTTTCTCCAACACCACACTTCAAAAGCATCAGTTCTTCGCTCAGCTTTCTTCACAATCCATCTCTCACGTCCATACATGACCACTGGAAAAACCATAGCCTTGACTAGATGGACTTTTGTTTGCAAAATAATGTTTCTGCTTTTTAATATGCTGTCAAGGCTGGTCATAACTTTCCTTCCAAGGAGAAAGCATCTTTTGATTTCATGGCTGCAATCACCATCTGCAGTGATTTTGGAGCCCCCCCAAATAAAGTCTGACACTGTTTCCACTGTTTCCCCATCTATTTTCCATGAAGTGATGGGACCGGATGCCATGATCTTAGTTTTCTGAATGTTGAGCTTTAAGCCAACTTTTTCACTCTCCTCTTTCACTTTCATCAAGAGGCTTTTTAGTTCTTCATTTTCTGCCCTAAAGGTGGTGTCATCTGCATATCTGAGGCTATTGATATTTCTCCCAGCAATCTTGTTTCTAGCTTGTGCTTTTTACAGCCCAGCATTTCTCATGATGTACTCTGCACAGAAGTTGAATAAGCAGGGTGACAATATACAGCCTTGACATACTCCTTTTCCTATTTGGAACCAGTCTGTTGTTCCATGTCCAGTTCTAACTGCTGCTTCCTGACCTGCATATAGGTTTCTCAAGAGGCAGGTCAGGTGGTCTGGTATTCCCATCTCTTTCAGAATTTTCCAGTTTATTGTGATCCACACAGTCAAACGCATAGTCAATATGCTTTGGCATAGTCAATAAAGCAGAAATAGATGTTTTTCTGGAACTCTCTTGTACTTTGGATGATCCAGCAGATGTTGGCAATTTGATTTGATCTCTGGTTCCTCTGACTTTCCTAAAACCAGCTGAACATCTGGAAGTTCATGGTTCATGTATTGCTGAAACCTGGCTTGGAGAATTTTGAGCATTACTTTATAACATGTGAGGTGTCCTGAGGCAGTTACAAATATTACCTCATTTTATCAATGAGAAATGTAGAGTGCAGAGAGGATAATAACTCGCTTAAAATGGCACAGTTATAAGTAGTGGAGCCATAGTTTAAACTGAAATACTCTGACTCAAGAACTTAAAGTATAATCTTTTCACAATACTGCCTCAGTTTTCTTACCTGGAAAAATAAAGAAAATGTTATTTACAGTCATTGTTCAATCCCTAAGTTGTGTCTGACTCTTTTGTGACCCCATGGACTGTAGCCCGGCAGGCTCCTCTGTCCATGGGATTTTCCAGTTTTCCAATATTCCAAGAATACTGGACTGGGTAGCCATTCCTTCTCCAGGGGATCTTCCTGACCCAAGGATCGAGTTTGCATCTGTGTCTCCTGGATTGGCAGGCAGATTCTTTACCCCTGAGCCACCAGGGAAGACCATTTATATCATAGAGCTATGAGAATTAAATAAAAGGCAATGCACATAAAATGTGTGGCACAAATAAAGCACTGGGGAAATTTTAGCTAAAGTTATTTAAAATTGTTTTTCATGTTGGCTGCTTTTAAATATGGAACTGCACTTAGCTCATCACTGCACTTAAATAATTGCTTAAATGCCTTGGCTTCTCCCACAATGATTTTATCATCATTTAGTGTTCTAACTGCAATTTGCTACTTATAAAACCATTTATGACATTTTATAATTATTAACACACCATTTATGGTAGTTGTAATGTGTTTTCCTTTTGAAAGTTAGTTGTTACAACTTTATATAAATCTAGTATTAATCACTTGAAGGCCTCAAAGCTAAACTCAACAAAATATTTTTCTAGATATATATTAGAGTAATATAAGTTAGCAAGGTTTTGTTCTATGTGTAGATATGTGGTGAATGGGTCATATGTGGAAAATACACACATATTCTGTGTGTGTGTTTACATACCTATTTGACAGTATAATGTAGTGAGTTATTTGTCATTCTTCTGCTGCCATTTGGAAAACCCTATTTATTATGTTAGGTTAATTTATAAAATCAACACATATATTATAAATTATAGTAGAAATAGGCAAAGTCAACTGAAGTCAAAATGTGTCCCAGGCTCCTAAAACTGATTGTAGCATAATAAAATGAATACATGTATATAATGAATATGCCACAGATAAGGGGAGGTAGGTCAGCCATGGAAGCATAGAAGAGGAGACTATCAATCAGCAGGGACTGGTGATCTTCACCTGAGTATTGACCACAGAAAAAGAGGCTTGGGTCACACAGAATCACCTCCAACTCTTTGGAGGCAAATACAATAGGCAGTCCAGTTTCATGATGCTAATCCATTGAACCAGCTAATATGTTCATAATTTGTTCTTCCTGGTAGGTCTTTCTTAGAGGGAGAATATGCTAGGATTCTGAGGGGAATAACAGTTGTATTTTATGAGGTAAATGGGATTCCTACCTCCTGCATCCTGTTCCTGAGATGGTTCTTTCTGGTTCCCTTTAGGGTCAACCAAGTTTGAACTTCAACTTTCATGAAGTCACTGAGCCCTGGATCTCATTAAACTTACCAGTTTTGCTATACTGTGAGGCATCTTGGAGACACTTTTTGTATTTCGAAGTGTACCAGACAACTTTTTAAATCAAATCTCTATTTCAAAATTTATGTTGCTTAAAGCATGTGGTTATGACATTTAATTCTATGCTATGTGAAGGGAAGCCCTTCCCTCTGAAAAGGGCTTACAGTTATGACATCTGACACTGATTCACATGAGTTGTTACTAGATGACTTTCATCCATCCTCTAATTCATTCATGTGAGAAACATTTATTGAATATCTTAGGTACCAGATATTCTGAAAAGCACTGGTTATGTGGCAGAGGTCTGTAATTTTTTCTGTTAAGGGCTAGGGGCAAATATTAGGCTGAGAGTCATAAGATCTCTGGTTATAATTGCTCAGTGCTGCGTTATATCATTATATCAGCCATGCATGATACATAAACAAATCAGTGTGGCTGATAAACTTTATTTATAGACACTCAAATTTTGAGTTTTATGTATTAAATAATTTTTAATTGTTTATGAAATAGTATTCTTTTGACTTTTCCCCAACCATTTAAAAATGTAAAAGCCTTTTTAGCTCATGGATGGTACAAAAATAGGCTGCAGGCTGGATTTGGCCTGTGGGATATATTTTGCTAATCCTTTGTATATAGCAATGAGTAAAACAGATATGATATTTGCCTTTTGGGTCTTCAAGTCTAGCTTATAACCCCTTGGACTAGGCTGTGGAAATCCCATAGTTAATTGGAAATGTGCACGTGACAGCCATTCCTATGGCATGGCTACCCCTCCCCTACTCAGGGGGTATGTCCCTAATTACATTTGTGGGACTCAGAAACAAAAGACATCGAGTCCCATATACTATAAGTCTAAATATTTAAAAGTTATAAATTACTTGGCAAAAGGATAAATACAATATATTCTATCATATTACTTTCCCCCCAACTTTATTGACATATAACACTGTGTAAATTTAATGTGTACAGTGTGATGATTTGATACATGCATATTACAAAATATTGCTACAATAAAGTTAGTAAACATATTCTTCAACTCACATAGTTACCATTTGGTTGTTCTTGTTCTTGTGATGAGAATATTTAAGATCTATTCTCTTAGTAACTTTCAAGTATACAATATAGTGTTGTTGACTACAGTCACCATGTGCATTAGATCTCTAGTGTTTAATCTTCTTACCACTGGAAGTTTATACCCTCTGACTGTCATCTCCCCACTTCCCCCAGCCTAGCTCCTGACAAGTACCAATCTTATCTCTGCTTCTAAGAGTTTGGCTTTTTATTTGTCTTTCTAAGTCTGGTTTATTTTACTTAACATAATGTCCTCAAGGCTTGACTGTGTAGTCACAAATGGCAGATTTCTTTCTTTTTTAGTGGATGAAATATATTAATATATATAATGCAAATATATTCTGTATATTACGTTTCTATGTTATGTATTCATTATTTTACAGAGTAAATATGAACTGTGTTAGAGAAAGGATTGTGCCAGGGTCCAGCCGAGGTCGATTCAGGGTAATTCAAAGCAGGGATGGTGTGGCGAGGAAAAACTTATTTATTTAGAAATATAAAAGAAATTAGGAAGAAATAGTATAGTAGGAAAATTTAGTGGAGAAAAGATACTGAATAACTTGGTTTATGTGGAAAACCAATAAAGTTCCAAGACAAGGAACTTGCACCTTTTATGTTAGGCTACTGGTGTCCTCTTGAATAGCAGGGGGTGCCCCACCTTGGGCTCCCTCTCACGTGGATCTTAAAAGCCAGAGCAAGTAAGTAGACATGGTGAGCCTCCATGCCCCAGATGGGAATTCAGCCAAGAAATAGAGTAAAGACATGAGGGAAACCAGTCCAGTGACTGGCCCATCCTCTATTGTCCAGAAAGGCCTTTTATACCCTTTTTTTTGTACATAGAGATCAATGGATAATATAAAATTATGCAGTGTCAGCAGCCTTGACTCTTATCGAGACCAGGCTTTCTCTCTGCATACCTAGTTGTACACATAAGTCTTAGGTGATTTACATCATCTTCTGGCCAGAAAGCCAATTAACATTTTACGGCCCTTTTCTGATAAGAGTTTGTCAACCAGAAGACTTATTTGTATTGTTCTTCCCAAAGTCTGGTGCCACTCTCAGAAAGCCCTAAATAAAGTTACATTCTTACATAGCAAGGATACAACAATTTATAACAATGAAAGAAGTACAGTGATTTATAATAAAGAGAAAATTAATTAACTCAAAAGTCTAGTGTTGCTAACATCAAAACTACTATATTCCTATTTCTGCATCCCGTTTACATTGATTGATATCCTCCCAGGTGCCTAAAAGATAAAGAATATGGAGACCTGGCAGCAGTCATTGAGTCAACAGTGAAAATCCATCACCAATATAATTTTTAGCTCTTTAGAAAAGGCTCTGTTATCTTTAAGATGCTTTAAGCTTCGTGCCTTTTGCGGTTGGGGGCCATAAACAAGTCACAAGTTTGTAAAAGTCCCCAACTGTTAGGCAAGTTAGAAAGCCATCAAAGGGGTTTGAGCTGAAGCATTCTTTTTATATGTAGGCTGTTAACTGGAGACTGTTAACTGGAGCTCTGAATTAACTCTTCAGAGAAAAGGTGGTAATGTCAGAAGAGTATAATATAGCAGTTAGTAAACAGATTTTGCTTTTGGGGTAAATGCTCAGGAAAACCCAGGGGGAACCCCTGAAGCCAGATCACGCCTTTGTGTTTTGTTGGGCTTCCTTCCTCATGACCTTTGCCATGGGCGAGATGCCTCACTCTGGCTCCCGGCAGGATTGCGTAGTTGTTCAGTCGTATCCAACTCTTTGTGACCTCATGGACTGAAGCCTGACAGCTTACTCTGTCCATGGGATTTCCCAGGCAAGAATACTGGAGTGGATTTCCATTCCCTTCTCCAAAATATGAATTAATGGTTGCTAATTCACAAACACTGCTAAACTAGGAGAGAAAATACCAACTGAAGCAAACATAAAGGAATAAAACATCTATATATTTAGCTATAGAAACCTTAGTTCTTTGAATGTGTCAGAGACCACTGTAAGCATTAACATGTGTTGACTTATTTAATCTGTTTCAACCCCATGAGATAGATAATATACTTGCATCAATTTTACAAATAAATTGAAGCAGAGAGAAGCTGACTGAATTTCCTGAGATCACAACAGCTAGGAAGTGGCAGAGTCAGGATTCAGACTCAGGCAAATGGTTCTGACTTTACTTTGGTGTTAAAAACTATTAGTATGTATTTGATGGAGAAAGGTCAAAAGTTGTCACATCAGTTTGATTGCTCATCTTTAAGGATTAGTCATAACTGCAGAAGCAGAATTTGGTCAATTTTTTAAAATGGTCTTTTGAGTTTTCTTAGAAACTCTCCTTGTAATAAGGCAGGGATATTTCTCTTGACTTTCCTATGACTGGAGTTTGTTCAGTTAGCCTATGCTTACTCTATTTCTAGCACATTCCATATCTAGCTGTTTTCCTTTCCCTAGGAACTTGCCAACTTTTCCTTACTACCTATTTGTAAGACTTGTGCATTGTAAAGAACTTTACATGCAAAGTCAAAGAAGCTGAGAACTGCAAAGACTTAGTTGTCTTGTTCAGCCTATTTTTTTTTTTTTAGGGATAATTCTTCCAATTGTAAACATAGTTTAAACACATCAGACAAATAGAAACAACTTTTTAAAAACACAGTTTAAACACATAAGATAAATAGAAACAACTTTTAATAAACAATAGGAAGTCTGTTAATCTACAGGCATATTTGGAGTAGAACAACTGTTTAGCCATTGTTTAGTTTTGAAAATATATGGGTGTGATTACTTGATGAAGTATCAAGTACCTTCTTCTTTAAGGTTTTCCAAAGTAAATATAGATCTTTGAGTTTTGTCAGTCTAACTGATTATACATGTACTGTTTTTAAAGTAACTAATTTACCTAGGTTTCTCACCAGTTATCAAATGATTCAAATGTACACAGTGATGACTTATAAAGAACTTCAATGCATTAAGAGAAAAAAGAATCTTACCTTATGACTTAGTATTGACAGGGAGACTGTGGACACTAAATTCATTTAAACATAAGCTTCTGCTTATGTGCCAAATAAGTGTTTTTCCACAAATGGATTATAAAATGGTGCATTTATTGAAATTTATGTGCAGATACAGTTTAATATCCTACATCAAGTCTGTTTCTTGATGTGTGACTTTTTTGGCTTCAAACATCAGTTAGCATCCATGAGCTGTGATATTGTTGACACAGACATATATCAAGAGTACTAGGAACTTTATCTTCATCAGTGATATATCACAGAAGTTTCTTGGGCTCCCCTGTCATCAGCACTAATAGCATGTACTATATATAATACTCATTTTGGGATAGTTTTAAAATTAAAAAATTTTAATGCTCACTTTTAAGATGCTATTATCTGATGAACCATCAATTTAAAGTGAGATTTTCAGAAAAATAAGACATGTAAGCTTGTAAAATATACATATTATATATATATATATGTTTTGAGTTAATTTTTATTAAGATATAGTTGCTTTACCATATTGTGTTAGTTTCTGCTTTACAGAAAAGTGAATCAGCTATGTGTTTACATATATCTTTTTTTTTTTTTGATTTGGTTCCTTTTTCATTTAGATTACCATAGAGCATTGAATAGAGTTCCCTGTGCTACACAGTGGGTTTTCATTAATTATCTGCTTTATACGTAGTATCAATATCTCCTAATTCATCACCCCCTCCTTTGTATCCATATATTTGTCCTATACATCTGTGTCTCTGTTTCTGCTTTGCAAATAAGATCATCTAAAAGATGCTTGCTCCTTGGAAGAAAAGTTATGACCAACCTAGAAAGCATATTGAAAAGCGGAGACATTATTTTGCCAACAAAGGTCCGTCTAGTCAAGGCTATGGTTTTTCCAGTGGTCATGTATGGATGTAAGAGCTGGACTGAAGAAGGCTGAGTGCCAAAGAATTGAT
>SJYC01128509.1:0-31495 GCA_006408675.1 Madoqua kirkii | reverse complement strand
TATAAAGTATATACATCAAAGATATATTAAAAATAGCAAGATATATTAGTGATATGCAAAGAGGTACATAAACAAGATCACTTCAGACTAACATGAAGTCTAAGACTGTAAAAGAAGTAAACTGATAAAATCATACACCTTCTCAGCTGCTGATACACTCCAGAAGGGCAATCTCTGAACAAAGATAAGCCAGTGAAGGAAAGCAAAGGTATTAAATAAATTAAAGAGACTATTAAAGCAAAATATAAAATGATCATATAGCACTATTTTGAAGAATCCAGAAAATTATTTTTTATTTCATAGAGAGCTACCTCTTGCCAATATTTCAATACTAAATATTTTGACATCATCACTATTTCTATCCACTTACTATGAGAATTTCTGAATACTGTTCATTCAGTCATTAAGTATTTATTCAGTGCCAATGATATGCCAGACACTATTTTAAATATGAGGTATAGAGAACAACAGAGGATGAGATGGTTGGATGGCATCACTGATTCAACAGACATGAACCTGGGCAAACTCTGGGAGATGGTGGGGGACCAGGAAGCCTGGTATGGTGCAGTCCATGGGGTCACAAAGAGTCGGACATGACTTGGTGATTGAACAACAACAAATAGAGCAGTGGATAAGAAAGAAGAAGCTTCTTTCTTTATGGAGCTTAAAATTAGTAAGAGAGAAAAGCAGAAAACAGACATGCAATTGGTGTTACCTCAGATAGTATTGTCATGAAGAAAATAAGAAAGATAAAGTGATATAAATTCAAGATGGATGGTCTGTCTCCATAGAGCATATGGTCAAAATCTAACAGAGTCAACACTGTAAAATGTAAAGTGAAATGAGAATTCGTTGTTCACTTGTGCCCAGCTCCTTATAACCCCATGGACTGTAGCCCACCAGGCTCTTCTCCATGGAACTCTCCAGGCAAGAATAATGGAGTTGGTAGCTACTTCCTTCTCCAGGGGATCTTCTTGACCCACGGATCAAACCTTGGTCTCCTGCATTGCAGGCAGATTTTTTATCATCTGAGCCACCAGGGAAGCCTGATTCTCAACACTTGAGTGCATGAACACTCTCCCTCTGTGTTCCAAATTGAGTTCAGTTTGACTTTGGACTTCCTTATCTCTGATCTCTCCTTAAATGTTTAATGAGAAATTCAGTCAGTCATTTTGTAGGAGATCCTTTCCCTTACTTAGAATCATGCACTCATACTTAATAACTTAGGAAAACTTGAAGAAAAACTATAGATCTCTAGACCATGGTCTCCACAAAGATGTTCATTGTCTGAGACTGCGTGGACCATTCAAAGGCCTTACTCTGTTGATTCTCTGAACCAATACCTAGAATTTTCATTGCTATGATTCCCACAGCTCTACAACTTATATTTCAGTCTCCAGCCTAGATATCATTTAAATGTTCCTACCACCCCTGGGTCAATGTGGAAATTGGGAGTGCAGGTTTGTTTCAAAACTCAAAGCACCCAATTTTCAAGATTTAGGGAACAGATATATTCTCAGAGTCATCTCTCTTTTTCTCAAAACCTAGAATTCAATCAGTCTCAGTCCATCATTTATTTCCCTAAGACTCTTATCTATTCAGTGAGAGTAAGGGAAAGAGAGTCCTTACGGGAAAGAGGCAACAAATACTTGCCATCCTTTCCTGTTAAGTCCATGGGAAGGTACTAGAGCAAATTTCTCAAACAGGTTATCTGCCACAAATAAGATAAAGAAGGATTAAATCAGCTTATTCTATTTTTTTTAATAGAACTGTGCATGCATGCTAATTTGCTTCAGCATGTCTGACTCTTTGCAGTCCTATGGATAGGACCAGCCAGGATCCTCTCTTCATTGGGACTTTTCAGGCAATAATACTATAGTGGGTTGCTATTCCTTTTTCCAAGGGATCTTACCAACCCAGGGACCAAACCTGGATCTCTCATATCTCTTGCATTGGCAAGCAGATTCTTTATCCCTAGTTCCACCTGGGCAGCCCTTTCACAGAATTACTCTTGTCAAAATTGGAGAATTAACTATTAGACATGGCAATATATTTGCAGCAAGACAGAGTAGACTGGAGGAAGGTGGAGACATGGCATTAGGCACATATTTGGTGTCAAGGAAAGTCATTTGGGTAAGAAAATCTCCTCTGGTTAAGAAAAGCATCCTTGCTTATAGCCCATCTGTAATGAGGCAAGTTGAGTTTCTAGGGTCAGGCATATGACAATCTGCTTTTCTTTCTCTATTAGACGTTCAACACTCAGTCTCAAATATTTAAAAATAAAAGTCACTGTGTTGATTTTGTGTTTTTACAGGGATTTGAACTCTTATTTCCTGTCCAAAGTAGTCATAAAATATTTTAACTGCCCTTACAATACTGATGTTGCAATTCCTCATCAATTTAAACAAACACTGATCTGCAACACAGCAAATCCATTTTTAAGTATGTTCCTGTGCAAGAATAATCAAGCCAATTTTATTCATAACAACCCCAAACTGAAAACAGTCCAAATATCTATCAATAGCAGAATTAACTGTAGTATAGTCATGGAATAGAAGGCCATTCATCTATTAACAAAATTCAGGTATTAATGAGTGTAAAGATATGGATAAATGTCAAAAACATTATAATGAGCAACATAAGCTAGGCACAAAAGATTCATAATGCATGTATTAAAAATTATTCCATTATATGGATACATTATATGAAGTTCAAACTCAGGCAACACCAATCAATGTGATAAAATTAGAATAGTGATTGCCTGGGGAATGGGATGGGTTGATAGCAAAGAGAATAAGGGACCTACATTAAGTGGTGAAAAAATTCTATATCTTGTGTCAACATCTGTCAAGCTGTGAACTTAAGATATGTGCATTTTACAGTATATAAATTGACCTCACAGATAAAAAGATACTGCTACCAAAGTGATGTTGTCAGCAATTGTCATGGCAGTTTTCATGGCAAAATCTATTTTTAGTTAAAAAGTAACTTTCTCTGCCAAGAGGAAAATACTCTGTAATTGTTACTGCCACAGAAAATTAGAGGAGGATGCTGATGGAGGAGGCGAGCATGCTCCAGAGAGTGAGAGAGAAAAAGCAGCCAAGCCAAGCAGACTGACAAAATTACCCAGCAGAGAAGGCACCTGTTTTGTGTACAATATAAGGAGATCAGACAAACCACTCCAAAGACTGAACACAGAGTGAACCTTGACTATGTAGAGAAGCTACATAAATGACCTAAGTGAAATTGCAATTCAACTCATGAAATGAGGCAACAGTATCCTAATGGCAAATGACAGATGATCAGATTTCACAAGACTCAAGAAAAAAGGGTCAGGTCAGTGGACGCAGCCTAAGATAAATGGATGTCCAGCCTCATCAAGAGCAAAGATTATGGCTTAACTTAGTGGGTTAAGGGAGCTTATCTGATGGCTCAGATGCTGCAGAATCTGCCTGCACTGTGGGAGACCCAGGTTCAATCCTGGGGTCGGGAAGATCTTCTGTAGAAGGGAATGGCGACCCATTCTAGTGTTTTTGCCTGGAGAATCCCATGGACAGAGAAGCCTAGCAGGCTGTGGAGAGGACTCTTGAGAGTTCCTGGCACAGCAAGGAGATCAAAACAATCAATCCTAAAGGAAATCAACCCTGAATATTCATTGGAAAGACTGATGTCAAAGCTGAAGCTCCAATATTTAGGCCATCCCCCACCAATGCTAAGAGCTGACTCACTGAAAAAGACCCTGATGCTGGGAAAGATGGAGGGCAGGAGAAGAAGGGGATGACACAGGATAAGATTGTTTGATGGTATCATAGACACAATGAATATGAGTTTGAGCAAACTCCAGGAGATGGTGAAGGCAGGGAAGCCGAGAATGCTGCAGTCTATGGAATGGCAAAGACTTGGACATGACTTAGTGTCTGAACAACAACAGTAGGTGAAGGAGAATCACTGTGTCTTTAATAACAATGGGCCATGTATTCATGGATAGATTTATGTTCATGTGAATAAAACCATATAAAACATAAATTTGATATAATGAAACATTATCTTTGTATTCTTTTGAATGGTTTCATTTTATTCCAATTAATATTTTGGATAACACCTACAATTAAAGAACTCTTCTAGTCATTATCCAATCTATTGACTGGGATTATCTGACCTATTGATTCTATCTGATTGTACTAAAGATTACTCTTCAGATCACCACACATCTTCCTCCCAGCAATCTATTCTGATCTGAGAACTAGAAAAAGATTGAATCTAAAGGCAGTAAGATAGACCAGTGAACAAGGAGAAAGTAATTTGAGGACACATTTATAATTTAGCAACAGTTTGGTCACCTCTACACCTGATTTTATAAGATATAAGTAACAAAATCAGATTTAGGTTAGAATGTATTTTGTTAGCATGTTACAAATGAAATACAAGGATGGGAAAGAGAAACAGCGCAATTTTATGTCAAATTAAGTGAAAACAGGAAACCATTTGTGTCATAAATGCATTCAAAAAAATTAGAGATATGAAGGAATATTTCATGCAAAGATGGGCTCAATAAAGAACAGAAATGATAGGGACCTAACAGAAGGAGAAGATATTAAGAAGAGGTGGAAAGAATACACAGAAGAACTGCATAAAAAAGATCTTCATGACCCAGATAATTATGATGGTATGATCACTCATCCTGGAATGTGAAGTCAAATGGGCCTTAGGAACCTATGAACAAAGCTAGTGGAGGTTAATGGAATTCCAGCTGAGCTATCTCAAATTTTGAAAGATGATGCTGTGAAAGTGCTACACTCAGTATGCCAGAAAATTTGGAATACTCAGCAGTGGCCACAGGACTGGAAAAGGTCAGCTTTCATTCCAATCCCAAAGAAAGAAAATGCCAAAAGAATCCTCAAACTACTGCACAATTGCACTCATCTCACATGCTAGAAAAGAAATGCTCAAAATTCTCTAAGCCAGGCTTCAGCAGTACATGAACCGTGAACTTCCACATGTTCAAGCTGATTTTAGAAAAGGCAAAAGAACCAGAGATCAAATTGCCAATACCCGCTGAATCATTAAAAAGGCAAAAGAGTCCAGAGGTGAAGTGAAGTGAAGTGAAGTGAAGTGAAGTTGCTCAGTCGTGTCTGACTCTTTGCTACCCCATGGAATATAGCCCATCACACTCCTCTGTCCCTGAGATTCTCCAGGCAAGAATACTGGAGTGGGTTGCCATTTCCTTCTCCAAAGAGAGTCCAGAGAAACATCCATTTCTGTTTTATTGACTATGCCAAAGCCTTTGACTGTGTGGATCACAAGAAACTGTGGAAAATTCTGAAAAAGATGGGAATACCAGACCACCTCACCTGCCTACTGAGAAATCTGTATGCAGGTCATGAAGCAACAGTTAGACCTGGACATGGAATAACAGACTTGTTCCAAATAGGACAAGGAATACGTCAAGACTGTATATTGTCACCCTGCTTATTTAACTTATATGCAGAGTACATCATGAGTAACGCTGGACTGGAAGAAGCACTAACTGGAATCAAGATTGCCAGGAGAAATATCAATAACCTCAGATATGCAGATGACACAACCCTTATGGCAGAAAGTGAAGAAGAACTAAAGAGCCTCTTGATAAAGTGAAAGAGGAGAGTAAAGAAGTTGGCCTAAAGCTCGACATTCAGAAAACAAAGATCATGACAACCCATCTCATCACTTCATGGAAAATAGTTGGGGAAACAGTGGAAACAGTGGCTGACTTTATTTTCTGGGGCTCCAAAATCACTGCAGATGGTGCTTGTAGCCATGAAATTAAAAGACACTTACTCCTTGGAAGGAAAGTTATGACCAAACGAAACAGCATATTGAAAAGCAAGACATTACTTTGTCAACAAATGTCTGTCTAGTCAAGGCTATAGTTTTTCCATTGGTCATGTGTGGATGTGAGATTTGGACTATAAAGAAAGCTGAGTGCCAAAGAATTGATGCTTTTGAACTGTGATGTTGGAGAAGACTCTTGAGAGTCCCTTGAACTGCAAGGAGATCCAACCAGTCCATCCTAAAGGAAATCAGTCTTGAATATTCATTGGGAGGACTGATGCTCCATTGAAACTCCAATACTTTGGCCACCTCATGAGAAGAACTAACTCATTTGAAAAGTTTCTGATCCTGGGAAAGTGTGAGGGTGGGAGGAGAAGGGGACAACAGAAGATGACATGGTTCGATGACATCACCGACTCAATGGACATGGGTTTGGGTGGAGTCTGGGAATTGGTGATGGACAGGGAGGCCTGGCGTGCTGCAATTCATGGGGTCAGAAAGAGTCAGACACAACTGAGTGACTGAACTGACTGACCGAAGTGAAAACAGGAAAACATTTATGTCATAAATGCATTCATGTAGTCACTTTTCAATGAGCACATTTAATGTGTTCATGTTGCTTATCACTTTCAATCTGATTTTATTATTTTTTTTGGTAACATAAATGAAAATCTATCATTTTATTGAGTAACAGGGTTTCTCAGACTTGGTCTTGTGAGTATAGCTAGATTTTCATAAGTTCAAGCTCCAGCTGTCAAGACTCTGGTGTTCACTACTAACTTTAAAGTCTACCTAACCAGTCTGTCTTCAGCTGCCCAGGTTTGTGTGATAATAGCTATCATGGTTAATAAGAGTAGAAAAATACTGGAAATGTATAATGATTATTCTTCCCTAGCAATTACCAATGAAAGCTTTATTTAAGACAATGGTTGGGATTCCTTGGTGGTCCAGTGATTGGGATTCTGCGTTCCCAATGCAATGGGCTGGGGTTCTATCCCTGTTCAGGGAACTGCATTCCACATGCCACAACTAACAAGCTTGCATGCTGCAACTAAAGATTGCACATACTGCAATAAAGATCAAAGATCCTCCATGCCGCAAATAAGGCACAGCACAGCCAAATAAAGATATACTTTTAAAAAAAGAAGAATAAAAGACAATGGCTGTCTATTCTTTTCGTTACTACCTACCTCAGCAACATTTAAATGAGACACCATCAGTGTTTAGGGTGGTAATTAAAGGAATGATACATTAGTGTCCAAACATGAGTAGGCAAATGCACCATAAGTTTTGTGTTCACTTAGACAAATTATTGCGTCTTTCCACGCTGTACTGAAATTGTGGGACACTGGGTAAATTCCCTCATTTCCTCCTCTGTACAATTAAGATAAATAGGTATGTGCTAAGATGCTTCATTCATGTCTGACTGTTTGTGACCCTACGGACTATAACCTGCCAGGCTCCTCTGTCCATGGGATTCTCTAGGCAAGAATACTGGAGTGGATTGATACTTTCTTCTCAAAGGGATCTTCCCCACCCAGAGTTCGAACCCACATCTCTTATGTCTCCTGCATTGGCAGGCAGATTCTTTACCACTGGTGCCACCTGGGAATCCCTAGGATAAATATAATCTTCCAACAACTGAAGCCTAACAAAACTCTGTGGGGTTTCTGGGCACAGAAGCCTCTCAGTCCCCTGTCAGTTTTCTTGTAGGATACAGACTTTGGCTTCCATGAATTTCCCTGATCCAAAGGTCCAATTCAAACAGTTGTAAGAGAAGGGATGCAAAGACTAAAGAGGGGAAGCCAATGATTAATAGTGCAGCCTTGGGGAAGGGTCCTGATTCCACATCAAGGGATATATATATATAACAATGTCTTTAAGCTCTATAAGTTGTCAGCATTCTTCATACCAATGAAAAACCAACTTGAGGCTACCCTAAAGGAACCAGAACACATCAAGCACATTAAGAAGATTACTTGAGACCACATTAGAGGAATACAGGACCTGCACACACCTGATTCTTGTCAGTGACACCTTCCTTGAACTATTGCTATAAAACTCCTCACCAAATCCTCCCTGGTTGGGACACACGGTTTTGGAGAGCAGGAGCTGCCATGTTCCCCTTTGCCTGGCAAAGCAATAAAGCTGCTCTTTTCTACTTAACCCAAAATGCAGTCTCCAAAAGAGAGCCAATTTGGCACCAGAGCACAGAGGCAGAGCTTTCAGCATCAAAACTATAGCTAATCCTGAAGAATAAGTAGGATAACATAACAAGAACACCTACCACACATTTAGGCTTTGACCAGAGTGAGCTGGTGTATTAGTTTCTGGTGGTTGCCTTAAGAGATTACCACAAAATTGATGGCTTTAAATGAGTTCATTTTTCACATTTCTGGAGGTCAAAAACAACATTTCCACTGAGCCAAAATCAAGAATATGCTCCTTGCCTCTTCCAGCTCTGGTGGTATCCTCTTCTGCTGGTATCCACATAATGCTTATCTCTGCCCTTTTCTTCCCAAAGCCTTCTCTTACGTGTGTGTGTCTGTTCCTTTCTCTATAACACTTTTGATAGCATTCAAGTCTCACCCAGATAATTCAGGATGACTTCCTCATCTCAACATCTTTGTCATATTTGAAAAGACCCTTTTTCCAAATAAGGTGACATTTATAGGCTCTAGAGATTAGGACATGGGCATATCTTTAGTGGACTAGGGGCATTTTTCAGCCTACTCCTGTGCTCACTAAACATTAGGAAGCTTTCTTTGTCATATATATGATCCATAAAATATGGATTATTCTATTCATATTTACCATGTGGACATAAAAAACTAGAACTTTATCCTCTTCACTGTTTGAAGCCATATCTGTAGGATGTCTACCAGCAATGGGTGCAGAAAAAATTATTTTTTCACTAAGTCTAAGGATAACCAAGAGTCAAGAAAATTTTAAAGGCTTTTTTCTTTTCCAGCCATCAGAAAGTATTCTTTTAACCAAGAGACAAATGTTCAGATTACTTTATCAAGAAGTAAGCACTTAACTAAATACAGTTTAACAAGAAATATTTCTCAAGTAATAATAGTATATATATTTTCTGTGGTACTTATATTTGTATAAAAATGTGGAACATTCACACATTCAGTTATTTGAATTCAGTGTCTGTTGAAAACAAAGCCAGACAAATGTTGAAACTTTCAAAGTAGGTCACATGTATAAAATAAAACGTGTTTAAAGTACCTAGGTTGGCAGATGGCTGAGAGTAAAATTACAAAGTGGTGTGGTGAGACATTTGATTAAAAAAAAAAAAGCAATGATAACTTTTCAGTTAATGCATTATTAATTGCTCTGAAAACTGCTCACCAAAATATACTGAGGTAAAATCTTCTGCTAACAAATATATGCTAAAACACTTTCCATATCGCATCAAAGAAAATGAGTTGTTTTTCAAAGAAGTAGATTAAAAATGTTAAATATTAGAATTTCATAACCAATCTACACAATAATTTGTAAAAGTTTTACATAAACAATCCTTCCTAATGTGTTTGAAGTAATGCTTTCATAATTAACATAAAATAAATAAAGCAATAGGGATCCTCAAGCTAGATTTTCCTTTACCCAAATGGAAAATGTTGATGATAAAAAGTAGAACGGGAATATTCTTCCATTTTTTCATAATGCATTTTTTTCAATCAACAAATGAACATTCTAATCATGTGTTATCAGTTCCTCTCACAGGTAATCTTGAATATGAATAGTTCTTTTACTGTTCAACTCTTCAGTTATATAAAACTAGCTTAGGCTCAGTATATTAGATGTGACCCTTTTCAAAACCTTGGAGACCTCTCTGAAAGGCAAGTGCAGATGTATCTTGCTGGCACTTAAGGCTGCTGGTCCCACAGGCACTCCAGATTCATGTACCTCTCGTGTGAGATCCCAAGTGTTGACAGCTTCTAGTGTACTTTTGAATCTTAATTTCCCACATCAGCAGAGTGCATAGGTTTTGGGGACATCCCTAGTGGTCCAGTGGCTAAGACACCATTCTCCCAATGCAAGTGGTCTAGGTTCAAACCCTGGTCAGGGAATTAGATCCCACATGCCACAACCAAAGATCTCACACTCTGCAAAAAAGATTGAAGATCCCATGTGCCTCAGACCTAGCTACTGCCAAATCAGTATATTTTTTTTAAGATTTATATAGCTTTCTAAATCTGAAAAATTGCTCTTCTTATACCTTGATCTCCTCAGGTGAAGTGAATTGATGCTTGTCTTGAAAAAGTTGATTTGAAAGACTATTCTAAGACTATTCCAAAGACTATAGCCAACCTTGCTATACTACATTTAAAGTACCTCCTGGTTCCATCTGTTTTTTTGTTTTTGTTTTTTTTTTAGCCTAATTATCCCTTGAGTAAAGAGGAAGATCTAGACTGTATCAGTGGTTCACTCTGTTCCCTCTTCTGGTAGCCTATGGAGAAGTTAACTCTGCAAATCTGAAAGAGCTTCATTGCCTCAGGAAAAATAAGGGATTAAAGTTTTGCAGTTACTGAACTCTTGTGAAGCCTTGAGAGATAGAATACAAAATGCCCAGTTAAATTTTTATTTCATAAAGCAATGAATACTAATTAAGTATTTATATTCAAGTATTACTCAAATTTCTACAGGGTATTTGTTACTGTAAACACACTAAAAAATTACATTCATTTTTAAAATTTAAAATTCAAATGTAACTGCATGTTCTTATATTTTCTTTCTAAATCTGACCCAGGATTACTCACTCCTTCCCTTCTTTTGGCACCTTTTATATTAGCTCAATAGGAACATGGAAAATGGTTCCATAAAAGCATTCTGTGGTTCAATAGAGGTACCAAGTATAACTTGGAAAAAAGTTATGCATAAGAAAGTACTTCTTTTCCTCCATTTAAGATAAGCCAGAGAAATTTTCATTGCTTTTGATTTTGAAAAATACTTGCTATCTTTCATACAATCACAGTTTTCCTTTTACAGGAATGTTTTTATACTTGTTTATATTTTTCTGTTACATATATAATTCAGGTTCATTACAGAAAAACTGAAAACTCAGAAATGAATGAAGTCAGTCACCTTTGGTGCTCCTGCTCAATGATGAAAATAATGCTTTCCTAGTTTATAGTTATTTAATTCATTATCTCAGTTGACTCTCATAGCAGAAGTGTTAGGTTCTATTTTATTAGGTTCTTCTATAGTGTTAGGGTCTTCTTCTGAGGAAACAGGAGCTCAGCGAATAACTTGTTAAAGAGCTCTAAGCTGATAAACAGCAGAGAAAGAGTCTACATGATTAATTCTGTGCTCCTTCTATGCTATTAATGTGTTGGTGTATTTCATCTAAGGCTTCTCTTCAAGAGACACTTTGAATATTACTAGTCATGATGAATATGCATTTTTCCTAAACAAAAGACTTCTTAAAAACATTTCCTTAAGGAGATATCATTTATAAATTACACAGTAAAATGCCCCAGCCTCTGCCATGGAACTTTATTCTCCTGGTCACCCTGATCCTTTCCTAGTCAATATGGTTCATGTACACATTATCTTTTCCACAAATAAGTCATAATCTCCCAGAAGACACTATACAAGGCGTATAATTGTTCGTACATAGAGCTAAGCACAAAGCAATAGTCCTCTTATTCTGACAGCCTCTAATCAGGCACATGTACTGTGGAAGGCGCTCCACATACATTCTCTATAATGGTCACAACAAGCCCACAAGGTAAATAATATTATGTACATGCTTAAGATGAAGAAACTGAGTTTCAGAGATGTTAACTAGCATCCTCAGGACTCAAAATGCCTTCGTGGAAATGAGAAAAAGGCTTCCTTACTTCCTTACTTCGTGGAAATGAGAAAATAGAAGCAGTTCTGAGTGTCTCCTGGAAATCATTGACTACATCTACTGGCTGGGAGAACTTGGGCAGTATACAACTTACACAACCACACACAGAGGCTCTGCTCAATATGACACTCAGTTCAGTTCAGTTCAGTTCAGTTCAGTTCAGTACAGTAGCTCAGTCGTATCTGACTATTTGCGACCCCATGAACTGTAGCACACCAGGCCTCCCTGTCCATCACCAACTCCCAGAGTCCACCCAAACCCATGTCCACTGTGTTGGTGATGCCATCCAGCCATCTCACTCTCTGTTGTCTCCTTCTCCCTTGCTCTCAATCCTTCCCAGCATCAGGGACTTTTCAAATGAGTCAGCTCTTTGCATCAGGTGGCCAAAATATTGGAGTTTCAGCTTCAGCATCAGTCCCTTCAATGACACTGCTGCTGCTGAGTCACTTCAGCTGTGTCTGACACTGTGTGACCCCATAGACGGCAGTCCACCAGGCTCCCCTGTCCCTGGGATTCTCCAGGCATGAACACTGGAGTGGGTTGACATTTCCTTCTCCAATGCATGAAAGTGAAAAGTGAAAGTGAAGTTGCTTAGACACCAGTAAATAACAAATGAGTTCTAAAGTCAAGTTATCTGACACCAAAACACATATGTATCCACTATGCTGTACAAACTTTGAATCTTTGGTTCCTCCCATTTTAGTATGAAGCTAAAGTGAAGTTACTTCAGTCGTGTCCAGCTCCTTGAGATCCCATGGCTCCTCTGTCCATAGGATTCTCCAGACAAGAATACAGGTTCAGTTCAGTTCAGTTCAGTCGCTCAGTCATGTCCGACATTTCTGTTACATATATAATTCAGGTTCATTACAGAAAAACTGAAAACTCAGAAATGAATGAAGTCAGTCACCTTTGGTGCTCCTGCTCAATGATGAAAATAATGCTTTCCTAGTTTATAGTTATTTAATTCATTATCTCAGTTGACTCTCATAGCAGAAGTGTTAGGTTCTATTTTATTAGGTTCTTCTATAGTGTTAGGGTCTTCTTCTGAGGAAACAGGAGCTCAGCGAATAACTTGTTAAAGAGCTCTAAGCTGATAAACAGCAGAGAAAGAGTCTACATGATTAATTCTGTGCTCCTTCTATGCTATTAATGTGTTGGTGTATTTCATCTAAGGCTTCTCTTCAAGAGACACTTTGAATATTACTAGTCATGATGAATATGCATTTTTCCTAAACAAAAGACTTCTTAAAAACATTTCCTTAAGGAGATATCATTTATAAATTACACAGTAAAATGCCCCAGCCTCTGCCATGGAACTTTATTCTCCTGGTCACCCTGATCCTTTCCTAATCAATATGGTTCATGTACACATTATCTTTTCCACAAATAAGTCATAATCTCCCAGAAGACACTATACAAGGCGTATAATTGTTCGTACATAGAGCTAAGCACAAAGCAATAGTCCTCTTATTCTGACAGCCTCTAATCAGGCACATGTACTGTGGAAGGCGCTCCACATACATTCTCTATAATGGTCACAACAAGCCCACAAGGTAAATAATATTATGTACATGCTTAAGATGAAGAAACTGAGTTTCAGAGATGTTAACTAGCATCCTCAGGACTCAAAATGCCTTCGTGGAAATGAGAAAAAGGCTTCCTTACTTCCTTACTTCGTGGAAATGAGAAAATAGAAGCAGTTCTGAGTGTCTCCTGGAAATCATTGACTACATCTACTGGCTGGGAGAACTTGGGCAGTATACAACTTACACAACCACACACAGAGGCTCTGCTCAATAGACACTCAGTTCAGTTCAGTTCAGTTCAGTTCAGTTCAGTACAGTAGCTCAGTCGTATCTGACTATTTGCGACCCCATGAACTGTAGCACACCAGGCCTCCCTGTCCATCACCAACTCCCAGAGTCCACCCAAACCCATGTCCACTGTGTTGGTGATGCCATCCAGCCATCTCACTCTCTGTTGTCTCCTTCTCCCTTGCTCTCAATCCTTCCCAGCATCAGGGACTTTTCAAATGAGTCAGCTCTTTGCATCAGGTGGCCAAAATATTGGAGTTTCAGCTTCAGCATCAGTCCCTTCAATGACACTGCTGCTGCTGAGTCACTTCAGCTGTGTCTGACACTGTGTGACCCCATAGACGGCAGTCCACCAGGCTCCCCTGTCCCTGGGATTCTCCAGGCATGAACACTGGAGTGGGTTGACATTTCCTTCTCCAATGCATGAAAGTGAAAAGTGAAAGTGAAGTTGCTTAGACACCAGTAAATAACAAATGAGTTCTAAAGTCAAGTTATCTGACACCAAAACACATATGTATCCACTATGCTGTACAAACTTTGAATCTTTGGTTCCTCCCATTTTAGTATGAAGCTAAAGTGAAGTTACTTCAGTCGTGTCCAGCTCCTTGAGATCCCATGGCTCCTCTGTCCATAGGATTCTCCAGACAAGAATACAGGTTCAGTTCAGTTCAGTTCAGTCGCTCAGTCATGTCCGACTCTTTGCGACCCCATGAATTGCAGCACACCAGGCCTCCCTGTTCATTTCCATCTCTCGGAGTTCACTCAGACTCACGTCCATTGAGTCCGTGATGCCATCCAGCCATTGCATCCTCTGTCATCCCCTTCTCCTGCCCCCAATACTTTCCAGCATCAGAGTCTTTTCCAATGAGTCAACTCTTCACATGAGGTGGCCAAAGTACTGGAGTTTCCGCTTTTGCATCATTCCTTCCAAAGAAATCCCAGGGTTGATCTTCTTCAGAATGGACTGGTTGGATCTCTGAGTAGTCCAAGGGACTCTCAAGAGTCTTCTCCAACACCACAGTTCAAAAGCATCAATTCTTCGGTGCTCAGCCTTCTTCACAGTCCAACTCTCACATCCATACATGACCACAGGAAAAACCATAGCCTTGACTAGATAGACCTTTGTTGACAAAGTAATTTATCTGCTTTTGAATATGCTATCTAGTTTGGTCATAACTTTTCTTCCAAGAAGTAAGCGTCTTTTAATTTCATGGCTGCAGTCACCATCTGCAGTGATTTTGGAGCCCAAAAATATAAAGTCTGACATTGTTTCCACTGTTTCCCAATCTATTTCTCATGAAGTGATGGGACCGGATGCCATGATCTTCCTTTTCTGAATCTTGAGCTTTAAACCAACTTTTTCACTCTCCTCTTTCACCTTTATCAAGAGGCCCTTTAGCTCCTCTTCACTTTCTGCCATAAGGGTGGTATTATCTGCATATCTGAGGTTATTGATGTTTCTCCTGGCATTCTTGATTCCAGCTTGTGCTTCCTCCAGCCCAGCATTTCTTTTGATGTACTCTGCATATAAGTTAAATAAGCAGGGTGACAATATACAGCCTTGACATACTCCTTTTCCTGTTTGGAACCAGTCTGCTATTCCATGTCCAGTTCTAACTGTTGCTTCCTGACCTGCATACGGATTTCTACAGGAGTGGGTTGCTATTTCCTTTTCCAGGAGATCTCTCCAACCCGCAGATCAAACCCACTTCTCTTACACTAGCACTAGCAGGCAGATTATTTACCACTTTCACTTCTTTACCCATTTCGGTATGAAAGTTGGCAAATAAGTTCTGTGTTATCTTTGGAGCTCATTTATCAACTTTGCCCTCACAAGTGTCTTACAGATCCCCCAGATTCTGCTATAGACTTAATAACAGCACTCGTGGCCACTTCTGCCCTTGAATCACATTATGCTCAATGTTTCAAGGATAAAGACATTATAATATCAGGAGTCCTCACATTAAATACTATTCAAATCCATCATTCTCTGATTGAGGATGTGGATATAACTTGTTTCATGTATTTACAAAGCCCTAAAAATCTGAGCAGTTTTAATTTTTAACATATACCTTAATATTTTAAATGTTTTCATTTTTTTAAAATGTAAAGTACACTTACTTTGAACAAAGAGTAGCCTATAGCCAAACTTGCCTGAGGAACCAGCCAGCGTGTTGAACTGTGCACCAATAAATCAACTAACTAACTGTATGACCTTGGTTATGGTAATGAGGAAAGCCCTTCAGCAAAGACATCCTTTCCTCCCCAGACTCTAGGTTAAAGTCTATACAATAAGCACTCCCAGAATCATGGGGTCACCTAACAGGGTAAATTACCAGGTAATTTATTTCACTATTGTTTATAATTGGTTTCCACCCTAAACCAACAGTGGGAGGATAGACAAAAAGTGCATGAGCAGAGTTATAGGTGGTTTCATTCACACAAAGAACGCCTGTTCTTTATCCAGGGTGGCTTACTGACCTGGGAAAGCACAATGTCACTGCGTTGATTGGATCCAGAGAAGACATCAGATAAGAGATCGCATTGTTTTAGAGAAGCAAAGCCATGGAAGTCCTGAGAAGAAATAGGCTCTGCTGCTGTCAGAGACTATGTCACAGAGAATGTACAGGTGACCACTGTGAGTGGCAGTAGCAGGAAGTACACAGGTCAAATTTCTCTGATGTTTGTCCTGTTGCTCTCAGTTGCTGAACACTAGAGACTTCATTAATATTGGAACACAGATAAATGAAAACTTACACATGAAGCTAAATACATGGCTTCCGTCCAGCGTTTGACAGTGGAGCACTGGTCATCTTGAATTTATCCTGAGATGAACACCAGCAAAGCTCAATGAAATTCAGCATGTTAAACCAGTCTCATGCAATCTGGAAAGAAATGCCATGCTGGTCAATTGGAGCAATTAACTTGCCAGACTTGGACTCTAACCTAGGACCCTTAGGTGCAGTCATTTCTGGAGATTATTGAGGCATCTAGTCAACCCCTTGAGCGCAGCAGAGTTAGGAGTATCCAGAAGTATATTGGAAGGTGGGACTCACACAGGTCCTGGCACTGGTATGGGGCAGCCTGCTGAACACCGTCAGCCTTGACTGGTCCCAAGTAACTGAGAAATAATTAAAATTTTCAACAAAGGTGCTCCAAAGTACAGTTCTATCTAAGCACTTTGCTGGACATAAAAGAGTTACTAAACATATTAAAACTGTGCTTAAGTGATGTGGCCAAATGTCAATGAGAGAACTGGTTATACATGTCAGGTCTTTTGACATCTAGGATTCTGATCTTGCCAATAAATTTTCATTCCTTAAACACATAGGACTTGAAAAAACTCCAAAGTTTATTTTGTCAATCTTAAAAATTGGTTTTCACCTAAAACATCTTCAGTCAACAGTCATCTATTACAGTTATGGAAAACTCATCACCTACTAATACAACACTTGCTTTCAAAAGAGTGGTTCAAAGAATGTGTTATTAACAATATGTGTTCCCATGGTTGTTCAGTACATATTTCTTCCAATATTTGATAGCAATAATATCTTTTTGCAATCTCCCCTCTCCTAGGTTGAAATACCCAGTTTCCTTTGTGCTGTATGATATAATTTTGAGCTTGCTCAGCATTCTGATTTTTCTACTTTGCCAGCACTCCTTTCAAAGTTTGTTACACAAGACCTAAACTTTTCATTTTCAAAGATATTTATCAGGATTCTCCTAAAATGCAGTTTTTCTCATTTTATTAGTTATCATAGTTGACCAAAAGTAAAGTTTAAAACATTTGAATTTATTTAGTATTTAATTCCTCTAATATATTATCATTGTTTTCTTGATGGAATATCAGTAATTCAGAGCTATATCTCCTGGGCAAATTGTACAAAGAAACTTATGAAAAGGACAAAATGTAAGTCTTGTCTAAGTCTAAAAGAAATACTTACTCAACATTACATAAGAACTATGGAGACAAATCTAATGAGCATAAAATGACACTGACAGAAGAAAAGGAAAAACTCATAGTCACATAATGTCCTGCTTATATCAGGAACAAGGGTCTGGGACTGGCACTCATATAAGCAAGTTATATAAAAAATATTTTAAGGTTAAAAAAAAAACCCTCAATCTTGTCAAGCAATGCCTGAAACAATTATAAAATAAGCACATATGGCTTTGCTTAAGTCATTTTCTTTCTAACAGCTGTGCATTAAATCCTGAGAGTTCACACCAGGCAAATATGTTTTAATACTGAAATCAGATTCAATATAGCCACATTTCTCTCTGGAGGTCATGCAAAAGTGGGTTGAAAGTTATCGGCTTCATGAAGCTACTTCCTTGCTACTCTTTTCACCAGTGAGTCCTTACTTGGTGTGTCCTCAGTCATTTCAAAGTAAGGTAAAAAGGGAAGAATGGTTCACTGTGGCAGCCAACTGTGGCAATGCCAACCAGCCATGGCAATCCAAGAGATCTTAGACATTAACAAAAAGTTAAATGGTCCATATCAAGTTCCTAAAAGGAGTTACAAAGTTTCCCAACTCATATTGGACTCTACTGGAAGCCCTGATTTACTGAAATGTCTTGAGCTTATCAAGAAAGAATTGTTTGTTTGCAGTAGTTGGTCATCGCCATCTTGCCTAGTTTCTGTAGTTGCATGTGTGTGACTGCTGTTAAATGACCACAATTATTACTTTGCCAACAAAGGTCCGTCTAGTCAAGGCTATGGCTTTTCCTGTGGTCATGTATGGATGTGAGAGTTGGACTGTGAAGAAGGCTGAGCACCGAAGAATTGATGCTTTTGAACTGTGGTGTTGGAGAAGACTCTTGAGAGTCCCTTGGCCTGCAAGGAGATCCAACCAGTCCATCCTCAAGGAGATCAGCCCTGGGATTTCTTTGGAAGGAATGATGCTAAAGCTGAAACTCTAGTATTTGGCCACTTGATGTAAAGAGCTGACTCATTGGAAAAGAATCTGATGCTGGGAGGGATTGGGGGCAGGAGGAGAAGGAGATAACAGAGGATGAGATGGCTGGATAGCATAACGGACTCGATGGACCTAAGTCTCAGTGAACTCCGAGAGATGGTGATGAACAAGGAGGCCTGGAGTGCTGCGATTCATGGGGCGCAAAGAGTCAGACACGACTGAGTGACTGAACTGAACTGATAGGCCTTTGAGTCAGACTGTCTGGGTTTAGAGTCTAGTTTTACATAATAGCTCTTATAACTTGGGGCAAGTCACATGAAAGTGTTAGACCTAACCAATAATAGTAATTTGCAATGTACTTTACAGTTCAGGAGATGTGTTCATATCTGATACCTTATTTATCCTCATGATAACTATTACCTTATTTGTCTCAGAATGATATGGTAGTAATTTTTTTCTCCATTAAATCTACATTTATTAACCATCTACTTTGTGTCAGGATATAAGGCTGACTGAAGCTACAATACGTTGGCCACCTAATGTGAAGAATTTACTCACTGGAAAAGACCCTTATGCTGGGAAAGATTGAAGGCAGGAGGAGAAGGGGATGACAGAGGATGAGATGGTTGGATGGCATCACCAACTTGATGGGCATAAGTCTGAGCAAGTTTTGGGAGGTGATTGACAGGGAAGCCTGACATGCTGCGGTCCGTGGGGTCACAAAGAGCTAGACACGACTGAGTGACTGAACTGAACTGAAGGTCATTCAAAAGCCAGGACAATAGTCTAGGTTTCCTCAGTCCAAATATATCACTCTTTAGACATAAAACTATTTAGAATCTAAAGTAACACATTTAGCAAATTGTGAAACTAATATAGGAATGCAGGTTCTGTGATAGACATTTTGGTTTAAGTTACCATAAATGGGAGAATGGGAGACTACAAATACATATTCATTAGACATCACTCACTCAAGCTCTTCATTCAAATATCCTTCTTAAATATTTAAGAATATCTAGAGTTAGAAGTTTATGATATAAAGTTTGTTGTAGAAAAGCTCGGAGTGCAGCCAGTGCATGATTAACACATAAGTTAATTAGGCAACACTCTTACTACCAGAAGGCTTATGTTTATTTCTGTTGACAATAAAAATGATTGAGTAGAGGTCTTATTTTTCAAGCATGAACAGATAGTTTAAAGATGGTTCTGAATGCTAATGTTATATGGATCAGATTATTTGTAGTGTGTGTATGTTCTTGGTGGAGGGTTAGGGAGTGTACACAATAGTGGCAAAGTTTTTCTTGTAGTGAGTAGCTGAAATTGATTTGGATCAACCACTTAAAAGGATATTTGTCAATTTCCTTATTGTCTTTTTTAGAATTAGATGCAAACTGTAAGACAAACACAAGAGCATTCTGCTGCTTTCGCCGTTTTACAATATAATGATTATAGTTATAGACCCTGAAGTCAGACTGCGTGGGTTCAGATTCTAGTTCTTCTGTGTAAGAGTAGCATAGTGGTAGTAGTAGAGAAAGTCGCTCGGCTGTGTCTGACCCTTTTGTGACATCATGGATGGACTGTAGCCCACCAGGTTCCTCTATCCATGGAATTCTCCAGGCGAGAATACTGGAGTAGGTAGCCATTCCTTTCTCCAGGGTATCTTCCCAACCCAGGGATTGAACCATGGTCTCGTGCACTGCAGGCAGGTTCTTTACTGTCTGAGGCACCAGGGAAGCCTGTAAGAGCAGCAAAACTTTGGACCAAGTACCGAACTTCCAAGTATTTTGATTTCCTCACCTTTAGTTGAACATAACAATACAGGTACTTTATTGTAATATTTACATATAAATAATAATTATATATATGTTAATATATTAAAATATATTAAATAGTACTTGATACATAAAAATGGATTCAATCTAGAAATATAATTATTATAATTATCATTGTTATTGTATTTTAGGTATTTTACCAGCATTATATTGTATTTTCCAGTATCTATAATATTAACTCATAATAATTACTTATCATTATAGTGAATTTTATGGGAACTGTGTCAATTTTCAGACAAGTCCTGTGACTTTTTGTTCCACTTAAACATTATTTCTCTGAATCCTGGTTTCCTTTCTGTGTTATTTAAAGTAGCAGAACAAATAGAAGTTACTTTGAGCAGTTTAATATTTGATATCAGTCCCTGGGATTTCTTTGGAAGGAATGATGCTAAAGCTGAAACTCCAGTACTTTGGCCACCTCATGTGAAGAGTTGACTCATTGGAAAAAACTTTGATGCTGGGAGGGATTGGAGGCAGGAGGAGAAGGGGATAACAGAGGATGAGATGGCTGGATGGCATCACAGACTCGATAGACATGAGTCTGAGTGAACTCCGGGAGTTGGTGATGGACAGGGAGACCTGGTGTGCTGCGATTCATGGGGTTGCAAAGAGTCGGACACAACTGAGTGACTGAACTGAACCGATGGCTCCTGAAGTTTTTTCCATCTTCCACAAAATATATTTATATATACTATACCTATTAAAGTAGAAGCATCAGGTATTTTTGCTTTTTTTAATTTAAACAAAGTTTTATTGTGAACTATGAATGAAATACTGTTTTGGCTTTGAATCACAGAAATAATTTGTGTAGAGTTCCTTTGCTTTATAGAAACTCTAATTTTCCCCCTCCATTTCTGATAATTACATTTTTCTGTTACTCTCTTTTAGTCTATCTGAAAATTAACAAAAGGGAAAAAAAAGAATTCATAAATCCATCTTGTTAGGAAATAGTCCAGCAGCCACTAGAATAGTAGAGAAGATGGCAAAAATAGCTTAAAAGTTGCTTTGAGAGGCAAGTTATTAGTTTCTCTTTAAATACAGTTCTTGGTTTCTCTTCTCTCTTGATTTATATGGCAAATATGACTTCCACTAATTTTATAAAGGCAAAATATATGCCAAATGTTTGACCCTCTATATCACTTGATATTGTTGCAAAAATTTATAAGCTCTTCCCATTGTGCAAAACTGAGGACATCACAATCGAGAGATTTTAGTGACTCATCTAAATTCATTGCGTGCAGGGGCAAGGCTAATCAGAAAGCCTGTCTTTCTTTTTCTTCTTTAGAAGTATCATTGATTTGTCATGTTGTCTTAGTTTCTGGTATAAAGCAAACTGATTCAATTTTACAATAAGTCCCCTACATACAAATGAGTTCCATTCTAAGAGCAGTTCATAAGTCCAACTTGTTCATAAGTCCAACTTGTTCATAAGTCCAACAAAGTTACCCCAGGTACCTAACTAACACAATCAGCTAAATAGTTTTATAATAATTTTCACACAAATTATACATAAAATCAAACATAAAAAATAAAACATTTTTAATCTCACAGTAAGTGCCTTGAAAGTTTAGCAGTTCAGTACAACAGCAGGCATATGGGACTAACACGCACACTCATATCTTTGAAAGCTCACAACTGCAAGGTTTGTATATAGGGGACATACTTTACACATACACATATTCTTTTCCATTATAGTTTATCATGGGAATTGAATATTATTCTCTGTGCTATACATAGGACCTTGTTGTGTATCTATTTTACATATGGTAGTTTCTATCTGCTAATCCCAGACTCCTAATGTATTCCTCCTCATACTCTCTTCCCTCTTTGCTAACCATAAGTTTGTTTTCTATACCTGTGAGTCTGGTTCTATTTGTAAGTAACTTCATTTGTTTCATATTTTAGATTCTATGTATAAGTGATATCACATGATACTTGTCTTTCTCTGTCTGACTCATTTCACTTAGTATGAAAATCTCTAGGTCCATCCATTTTACTTCAAATGGCATTATATAACTTTTTTTAATGACAAGTAGCATTCTACTGTGGAGAAAGCAATGGCACGCCACTCCAGTATTATTGCCTGAAAAATCCCACGGACGGAGGAGCCTGGTAGGCTATAGTCCATTGGGTTGCAGTCGGACACGATTGAGCAACTTCACTTTCACTTTTCACTTTCATGCATTGGAGAAGGAACTGGCAACCCACTCCAGTGTTCTTGCCTGGAGAATCCCAGGGATGGGGGAGCCTGGTGGGCTGCCGTCTATGGGGTCACACAGAGTTGGAAACGACTGAAGCGACTTAGCAGTAGCAGTATTCTACTGTATGTATGTACCACATCTTCTTTATCCATTCATCTGACGATGAACACTTAGGTTGCTTCAAGGTCTTGGGTACTATAAATAGTGTTGCTATGAACTTTAGGGTACATGTGTCTTTTCAAATTAGAGTTTTAATCTTTTCCAGTACATATGCCCAGGAGAAGGGTTGCTGGATAATATGGCAATTCTATTTTTAGTTTTTTAAGGAACCTCTACACTGTTTTCCATAGTGGCTATCCCATCAGGGGTGTAGAAAGGTACCCTTTTCTCCACATCCTTTCCAGCTTTAATTTTAATCATGGCCATTCTGATCAGTGTGAAGTGATACCTCACTGTAGTTTTGATTTGAAAGAAATCCTGTCTTGATTTCAATACCATTACCTTTCCTATAAGTTTATGTCTCCTTTATGAAACATCAGTCTATATATTTCCCAGTATCTTCTCCCTTGATGCAACATTTAATTCAATATGTATTATGGAGACTAAGAATAAATCCATGAAAATTTTAGAGTCCATAGTATAATAAACTCCTAAAGGGCAATGAATATGTCTTATCTATGTCACTTAGCACACTCCTGATGAATGACACCAATAATGAAACAATAAATAGGAAAGAAGAGCTGAGTTTACAAGGAATCTACTCCTTGATGGTGAAGAACATATCATTTTAACATACTTTAAAGGACTTTATTTGATTTTATAAGGCATATGAAATGCACAGAGCTTCCCTGGTGGTTCAGCAGCCAAGAATCCACCTGCAGTGCAGGAGATATGGGTTTGATCCCTGGGTCTGGAAGATCCCCTGGAGAAGAAAATTGTAACTCACCCCATTATTCTTGCCTGGGAAATCCCAGGGACAGAGGAGCCTGGCCGTCTAAAGTCCATGGGGTCGCAAAAGAGTTGGACACAACTTAGTGACCAAACAACAACAAAGAACACATAGCCTTTGCTTAGTGTATTTGTGGAAATTTTATAGGAGCAAATTTTACAAAAACTTTTGATATCATGACATGAGAGAAAACAACATAGAATTCTATGATTGTCTCAAATATTTAAAATAACTTGAACTTGATTGCAAATTTCTCATGTATAATGAGCAGAATGTGTAACAAATGGTATAGCAGGAATCATCAGCAAGACTAGCAAACACGGATTGAATCTTGACATAATGAAATCTCTTCTCCTTAGTAAGTAATGAATTTGTACCAGACAAGTAAGTGCATAGAGGTTAAATGTGAAAATACAGTGACAATCATCTTTACATGAAAATTCATCTAATAATGACAAATAGATGCATTTTCTCTTTCTATATCCTATTGGTTTTCAGCTAGTAATAAAACCCAGACACTGGAAAATCATCAGCATGGGCTTGACCCTTACAAAGAAGATGAACTGTCTTGTGACGCTTGGTTTCTTTGTTGGGCCAATGCCATTTCTGAGCTGTTTGAATTCAATAGGCAACAAGATGCATACATGACTGACAGCTCATCCTGGCTTTCCCAATATAGCAAGGAGTCTGTAATATGTAAAAGCTACCTTTGATAAGTATAAATATAGCTTTCAATGAGAACATTGACAAATTCACTTCCTCGTTTAATGAAAAGCTACTGAGTGAGATGATATTTCCAGGAATGGTGCAAATGACCCACAGTAGGGATGAAAAAAACAAAGGTCCAGGACAGACATTTTCTATCTAAAAATGGAAAGCGTCACATTTATAGAGCTGTTATACTAGCTGTTAGATGAGCTCCTCTCAGATGTAATGCAACCCTGTTTTTAGCAAGATACTGAAAGTATTCATTCAAAAACATCAATCAAGTATACTGCCTAAAAATCAGGTACTTAAAAAAACACAGTTCTCCCTTTGATAAAGTGAAAAAAGCTCTCTTCATCTTGAGCTATTGTGAAGATCACATAGACATAACATGGCACCAGTATTTTTCATTGAAATACTTTGATAACTTGTCTTGGGGAAAAGAAATATGAATGCTCATAATCATATGCAGAGGATGCTAGGAATTTTAGGAGCAGAATTTAAAAGCATCCCTTCTTGCAAACAACAAATGAAGGTCCGAGTCTAGATGCAATGACCCATGTCATAAACAGAGAGGATACCAGTGTTGTCTAAACTAAAGCTCATTTAAATATTGATTTTAGGGGTTTCTTTTAGCACTTCAATAAACTATTTTGCAATGTGGATCATTTAACAAAGGTTGAAAACTGGCTATGTGCTTAGTCCCCAGTCTGGTCATAAGATTTGCAAAGCTCCCCTCTCAGGCTGTCAGAAAAAGCAAGAGCCGTCTTCTGGTGTTCCAGACTATTCCAAGGTAGTTTGATATAGCCTGAAACCCCAGCTGCTTTGCAAATAAGTGTGGTTTGCAAGAAAGATAGTGGCCCAAAGATACATGGATCCTCACATACTTTTCACTGTTGCTAGAAAACCATTTTGAAATGACTGTATGAAGAACATATGAAGAAATAGTATTTCTATTTACCCAATGGAAAGCTCTTTGAAGTAAAAGCTTCCATGGAGCTTATCTAAAACCATTATGAGTTTCATAGACTGATTTAAGGATTTTTGTTTTCCAGAGAATAAACACAACATGAACAAATAGAGCAACAAAAATCACAACTCTATCCTACATCAAACAAATATATCATACCAGTTCTCTGACTTACTAAAAACAAGTGGACCTCATAGGAGCCTGGATTTAGAAAGATTTTCTTTGTAGTTTGACAAGAAGTGTTTTCCTACTGATAATCAGATTTAAGGGAAAAGTGCTGCTGGGAAGCTGAGCTCAAGATTAAATGGATCAGGATCAGATAAACATTTCCAAATGATTTCTTTCTGTTCTATTTGATCTTTTCCCTGAAAAGATCGGACTTAAGAACAAGAATATTGCAAATATTCTATTTTTAAGAAACAGATAGACAAGAGATAATCACAAGACTTGTAACATCTGTTTACTTCCAAACACACACACATGCACACACACACACAGTGAAATAATGCTCTGACTCTATTTTTCACTTGCTTCATCAGATATATTATCATGGTTATGATTTTTTCTCCTTTATAAAATTAGACTCCTGGAAATATTTTTTATATTTATATCTTTCACAAACATTTCAGAAAGATAGCATTGCACCTACTTTGCAGAAATGAGCAAGGGTGCAGGGTCAGATTTTAGATGATAATTTAAAAATTTGTATTATGCTGTCATCATTAAATGAAAATTATAAAACCTCTAAATGTAATGATGGCATTTGAACTTTAGAAGCAAATTAAATCAATAAACAAAATAATTTTAAACAATTTTGGAGGAAATATGAGAAACGAACATTTACAAAATATGTTATTTTACTTTTGTCTATAACTTGCAGACATTTTGCAAGAGATGCATTCTTCCATTTAACAAAAGATAACCACAATAACCTGTGACACTGAATCCAGACACAAAACACAATTGGCAAGCTTCCTGAGTGAATGTGCTGATGAATTTAAGACTATAGTTCACGTGTCAACTTAAGGCTTTTCAGATCATTAAAAAAAAATCAGTCACTACATATAACTTAGCAGACCAAATAACTTGAAAAGTGAAAGTGAAAGTCACTCAGTCATGTCTGACTCTTTGCAACCCCCTGGACTGTATAGTCCATGGAATTCCCCAGGCCAGAATACTGGAGTGGGTAGCCTTTCCCTTCTCCAGGGGATCTTCCCAACCCAGGGATCTAACCCAGGTCTCCCACATTGCAGGCAGATTCTCTTGAGGAAATGTTTAAAAAAATACTCCTTGAAATTAAGGAGTACATGAATGTGTGCTAAGTAGCTTCTGTTGTGTCCAACTCTTTGCAACCCTATGGACTGTAGCTGCCAGGCTCCTCTGTCCATGGGATTCTCCATGCAAGAACACTGGAGTGAATCTCCATGCCCTCCTTCAGGCGATCTTCCCAACCCAGGGATGGAGCCAGCACCTCATGTCTCCTGTATTGTCAGGTGGGTTCTTTACCACTAGCACCACCAGGGAAGCACTGAAATTGAGGAGAGGATATTTTAAAACTCACTTGACATATTTATTACAGGGGATCTTCCCAACCCAGGGATCTAACCCAGGTCTCCCACATTGCAGGCAGATTCTCTTGAGGAAATGTTTAAAAAAATACTCCTTGAAATTAAGGAGTACATGAATGTGTGCTAAGTAGCTTCTGTTGTGTCCAACTCTTTGCAACCCTATGGACTGTAGCTGCCAGGCTCCTCTGTCCATGGGATTCTCCATGCAAGAACACTGGAGTGAATCTCCATGCCCTCCTTCAGGCGATCTTCCCAACCCAGGGATGGAGCCAGCACCTCATGTCTCCTGTATTGTCAGGTGGGTTCTTTACCACTAGCACCACCAGGGAAGCACTGAAATTGAGGAGAGGATATTTTAAAACTCACTTGACATATTTATTACATTTTATAGAACTTTAAAATATATTTAAAATGAAAAGTTGTGCTTGTTTGCTTGTTGAGCTTCTCTGTGGAAATGGGTTTAACTTCCCTTCTGTAAAACTGCATTTGTTTCATATCCATCAATATCCCGTTATGTATTGTATTATCCTACAGCATTCACTGTACAATCTGTCCTGATGAACTATCTTGGTCAAGGTAGCTGTGTGTAATTGGAGGTGGAGAATCAAATAAAAGTAGTGCTTTCTTTCTGGGTTTTTTTCTTTTGGCTGCTAGAACAATAGTCTCAAGCCAGCTTTCAATTATAGAGGTAGCCAGGTCAGCTCTCTTGACACCACTTACCTCAAGGCTCATAGTGCAGACCACAGTATAGATGCTAATTAGCTAAGAAAGGTGGAAGGGAAACCCTGTATGTTTACTCACTCCCATTCAGAAGAAACATCTGCATTGGTATTTGAGGCATATATCTATAACAGGCATATATCTATATCATCTATATCTGTATCTGTATCTATGTCAATTATGGCTTCCCCGGTGGGCTCAATGGTAAAGAATCCTCCTGCAGGAAACACAAGAGAGGAGGGTTTGATCCATTGGTTGGGAAGATCCCCTGGAGGAGATAATGGCAACTCACTCCAGTATTTTCAGCTGTAAATCCCATGGACAGAAGAGCCTGGTGGGCTACAGCCTGTCCATGGGGTTGCAAAGCACACACACATCTCAACTCTATCTATAACATTTTTAACTGTTACGCGGATTTCTGTAGCATTATCTCCTGTTCATGTCCTTCCCACAGAGATGTCACACGGATACTTTTGGGGATCAAGTAGGGACAAATAAAGGTCAAATCAAACAAAGGCATCTCTTGCTTAATATCAGTAAACTGTTTATAACAATCAAACATTCTTCCAAAAAATGCAAACTTAGAGCTTGCTGTGCTGTGTTGTTCAGTCATGTCTGACTCTTTGTGACCCTTTGGACTGTAGCCCATCAGACTCCTCTGTCCATGGGGATGCTCCAGACAAGACAAGAACTTTAAAATATATTTAAAATGAAAAGTTGTGCTTGTTTGCTTGTTGAGCTTCTCTGTGGAAATGGGTTTAACTTCCCTTCTGTAAAACTGCATTTGTTTCATATACATCAATATCCCGTTATGTATTGTATTATCCTACAGCATTCACTGTACAATCTGTCCTGATGAACTATCTTGGTCAAGGTAGCTGTGTGTAATTGGAGGTGGAGAATCAAATAAAAGTAGTGCTTTCTTTCTGGGTTTTTTTCTTTTGGCTGCTAGAACAATAGTCTCAAGCCAGCTTTCAATTATAGAGGTAGCCAGGTCAGCTCTCTTGACACCACTTACCTCAAGGCTCATAGTGCAGACCACAGTATAGATGCTAATTAGCTAAGAAAGGTGGAAGGGAAACCCTGTATGTTTACTCACTCCCGTTCAGAAGAAACATCTGCATTGGTATTTGAGGCATATATCTATAACAGGCATATATCTATATCATCTATATCTGTATCTGTATCTATGTCAATTATGGCTTCCCCGGTGGGCTCAATGGTAAAGAATCCTCCTGCAGGAAACACAAGAGAGGAGGGTTTGATCCATTGGTTGGGAAGATCCCCTGGAGGAGATAATGGCAACTCACTCCAGTATTTTCAGCTGTAAAATCCCATGGACAGAAGAGCCTGGTGGGCTACAGCCTGTCCATGGGGTTGCAAAGCACACACACATCTCAACTCTATCTATAACATTTTTAACTGTTACGCGGATTTCTGTAGCATTATCTCCTGTTCATGTCCTTCCCACAGAGATGTCACACGGATACTTTTGGGGATCAAGTAGGGACAAATAAAGGTCAAATCAAACAAAGGCATCTCTTGCTTAATATCAGTAAACTGTTTATAACAATCAAACATTCTTCCAAAAAATGCAAACTTAGAGCTTGCTGTGCTGTGTTGTTCAGTCATGTCTGACTCTTTGTGACCCTTTGGACTGTAGCCCATCAGACTCCTCTGTCCATGGGGATGCTCCAGACAAGACTGCTGGAGTGGGTTGCCATGCCCTCTTCCAGGGGATCTTCCCAACCCAGGAATCAAACCCAGGTCTCCAGCATTACAGATGGATTCTTTACTGTCTAGGCCACCAGGCAAGGTCATTTCCATTATATTAAAGGAAAAAATGATACTACATTGTATTACTGCTTCAAATTTCCATCTAATTTCCTAAAACATAACCAAATAAACTGCCTATAATTTTTTCATTAAGAGGCAAAATGATTAACACATCACTTCCTGATCACTACAGTACGGTTAAAAAACAGATTCTTTTTTTGTCATAACAAACAGACATGTCCTACATTTACAATTCAACATGGGCAAAAACTACACTGTAACAAATATATCTGATAGAATAACATCAGGAAAGTTTGCAATAAAATACAAGGTAGTCTACTTATCTACTTTCACTTCATGAAAGATGGAAATCTATCAAGGAGAAGGTTGAAGCGTGTTTTGTTTTGTTTTGTTTTGTTTTGTTTTGTTCTGCTCTGTATTGTTTTGCAAGTCATTCATGCTGTTTCATGCATAGATTCCTTTTTATTTGTTCCTGTCAATTGCTGAATATAATGACATTTTATGATTATATCACAGTCTTTTACTCATTCTTTAGCTGATAAACATAGGAAAGTTCCCAGGTTTTTGCCATAATGGATAGAATATGACCAATATTTTGTACGTGTCATTTACACATCATATCTTTTAAGTAAATACCAGAAATGGAAATGGTAGGTACGATAAAGATGTGTGTTTAACTGTGTAAAAGACTACAAACATTTTCCCACAGAGGCTGTACTTTTATACATTCCTCCCAGCAATACATGAGATGCAATTTTTTCCCCCTTTCTCCCCAACATTTGACTGGTTAGTCTTTTAAAAATATTAATAACTTTGGTGAGTGGTGGCATCTTAGTTTGATTTAATATGCATGTCCCTGATGAGAGATAATGCTGAGATGCTTTCCATGTGTTTATTTTACATATTTGTACATTCTCTTTTAGGAAGTACCTGAGAAAGTATTTGCCCACTGTTTACTGAGTTGTTGTCCTTTTTGTTATTGATTTATAAGAGCTCCTTACATAATGTATTATTCCTTTGGTAAATATATGTACCGAGAATGTGATTACCCAGTCTGTGGTTTGCTTGTCACCTGCTGTGTATTTTGATGAGTAAAAGTAGTGAGTGGTGGCATCTTAGTTTGATTTAATATGCATGTCCCTGATGAGAGATAATGCTGAGATGCTTTCCATGTGTTTATTTTACATATTTGTACATTCTCTTTTAGGAAGTACCTGAGAAAGTATTTGCCCACTGTTTACTGAGTTGTTGTCCTTTTTGTTATTGATTTATAAGAGCTCCTTACATAATGTATTATTCCTTTGGTAAATATATGTACCGAGAATGTGATTACCCAGTCTGTGGTTTGCTTGTCACCTGCTGTGTATTTTGATGAGTAAAAGTTTTTAACTTTGCTGAAGTGCAGTTAATGCTTTATGTATTCTTTCTGAGAAATCCAAAACCTCTTTCATGTTGCAATTGCTTCCTTCTATGAACTTTTAAATTTAGCTTTTACATCAAATCTGTAATCTACCTTGAGTTTTGTACTGTAATTGTGTGTATAATGTGAGGTATAAATCATAATTCAATTCATCCCATACAGATATTTAACTGCTCTAATATCAGTTGTTTAAAAGCTTTCTCGTCCCCATTGAATTATACTGGTGCCTTTGTTAAAAATTATTTGTAGTTGGTTGACCAAAAAGTTTTTTCTAGTTTCTCCACAACAGTGTATGGAAAAACTCGTATGAACTCTTTGGCCATCCCAATATATGTGTAAGTCTATATCCTGGGTAACTTCACTTCATTATTTGTTCATCTATCTTTAATCTTGTTATGATTTCTGTACATCTTGCTTATGACTCAACCTATCATTTGTTTCTGTGATTGATATACCTCCTGCAATAGTATCCACAATCTTGCCTATAATCCTTAAGCAGAATTTGAAAGGTTTCCTTTACCTCGGCTCTTCATAGACAAAGCCAGCTGTCTCATTACAGATATCACTTTATTGTTTTCTAGCTTGCACTGCTTGATAAAAATTCAGTTGTTTTTCCTTGTATTAAATATATAACTTCTAACCTGGGTAATGTTAGAATCTACTCCTTTGTTTTTAATATACGGTAGTTTGACAGTGATATGCCTGGATGTGAATTTCTGAACATTTATTCTGTTTGTGATTTGTGGTCCTTAGATCTGTAGATTAAAGTTTTTATCAAATTGAGTAGGTTTGTCCAATATTTCTTCTAATGTATTTTTTGCCCTAGTCTGTCTTCTCTGAGATTCAAACTATACATCTATTAGCATGCTTGATATTGTCCTAGGGTCACTGGTTCAATTCAGGATTTTCTTTAGGTACTTCTG